>MJUU01013823.1:38359-49160 GCA_002080025.1 Modiolus philippinarum | reverse complement strand
TGGTGGCTTTGAATTGTTATTACTCCCCTTTGGGTCGTTGTCTCTTTCACACATTCCCCGTTTCCCTTCTTTTTTCTATTTTCAACTTTATGTTGAATGCCATTATAATATTGATTATTTAAATCGTATTCAATATACATAAAGGATATGATGTATAAATGCACATGAGACAAAGTCTATAAATACATGGTGAACAACCGTTTCATTGTTGTTCATCTTGAGGTCACAATGATGATAAGGACCTTTGCTCATACCTCACAGTAAGTTCAAGAAGGCTCTCAACACCGGCTGAAGTAAAATTCCTTGCCCGAACAATTCTACATCCATGAATTTTCTGGTCGGGCAGGAATTATCCAATTACAAGAGCCTATACAATAGGGCAAAACAACTAGTTCAGTTATTCAATTTCAGCTTCAGATGCACTTTCTCTTAATAATCCAAGATTTAAATAATTTTACATCGGATCTAAACCAGTGAACTTGAAATTAAAGAGATAACCAACACACTCAACTCGGTTTCATAGCTTCACCTTTTATTATACAAATAACTAAATACCGAAGTTACTGTAAATTTACTTTCTACATATGCGCATTTCGACAACTTATGTCTCTTCAGTTCAGATAAAATCTAAACGTTTGGCAGACCATAAACTCAAAAATGTTTCAAAACTGATAGAGAACAAGTAACCAATATGATCTAAATGTAAAGCCAAAATCAGCTGAGGACAGAGCTTTGCGTGAGGGAGATACTCCTTAGATTTCAACAAAAATTTAGATATTGTAAGGTTCCAAAAATAATCGGCTTTCGGGTCAGCACCGAAGTACTGACTACTGACTACACTGATGAACATGGACATCTAAATTCAAGGTTGTATGACAATTATTATTCTAGCTTCCCGATTATCAAGTTTCCCCTTTCTTAGCAGCAATATACCTACCTCCCCAGCGTATGGAATGTATATTTCACAGTGAATGGTGCTGTATACAGTGTAGTACAAGCTTACCCTTCCGGAGCACCTGTTTCACTCTGTTTTTTTTTTTTTTTTAGAGTTCTCACTGATAGTGCTTTAGTTTTAAGTTTTGTATTTGTGTTGTTTGTGTGCTATGTCGATGTGTTGCGTCTTTAGTTTACTGCCTTATTGTGTTCTCGTTTTTGCCTTGTGTCTAGACTTTAATTTATGTAATCTTTTACTGTTCCATCGGTATTCTGCCATCGTTGCAATGTACATTTACAGCAACAGAAAATTAAGGAAACCCTAAAGATCACCTTTTGCACTTCTAATACGAACACCTATATGATCTTATAAGTTAAATGAATGTGCAGGTCATACACAATTTATATTATTAATAAGATATTTCTAAATCTATTCCATTGGCCATTACATACTAACGTGACCCCCTTTATTGTGTGAGGTTGCACAGAAACAACATATCAATAAAGGGCTACGCCGAGCGCAGCATGATACGACCGCAGCATGTCGACCACTGAAATTTGAACAAGTGTAAACTAAAATGAATGTGGACACAGTAATTTGCTGGACACAATAAGGACCTTGACATATAAATTAACTGGACACAAACTAGTGAAAATAAAAATTAGCCCTTTTAATCCCTTATTACTAGGATATTGTAAGAGCTAAGAATTTCTGTTGACTACCAACAAGAGAAATCCAAAGAAAAAACTCAGGTTGAAATCCAATGAAAAATAAAGATTTCACATATTTTGAAATATTGCAATATGGCCCCATTGACCCATTATAGCTTGGAAACCAAAGAGCAACGCAAAATATACTGCCATATTACTGAAAGCTTACAATGAGAACAATCTAAAGATAAAAATCCCATCAAAATCTAATGAAAAATAAAGACTTCACATATTTCTAATAATTGGAATTTTGACCCCTTTGATCCCTTATAGCTCGGAAACGGTAAGGGCTACATCAAATCCCTTAACATACTACTGAAAGCTTACATTGAGAGGAATCTAAAGAAAAAAATCCCATTGAAATCGGATAAAAAATTTAAAAAATTAGGTAATCTGCATGTTTGCAATTTTTGGCCCGTTGGGCCCCTCATAGGTTGGAAAAAAATCAAAGTATAAAAAATCTAATGTTGCAGCGCTATGTTAATTTTTCATAAGGAATCCACTGCAAAAAACTGCATCAAAATCGGAGTAACAATAAAAAAATTAAAAGTTTTGGAATTCGCCCCTTTTGGGCCCCATTTATCTCGTGAACGGTACATGCCACGTGAAATCCATTGCATATTGCCACTGGAAATTTCCTCAGGAGGACACTGAAAGAAACCACATCAAAATCCGATAAATAATAAAGATTCTACAGTCAAATATTTGAAAACATCAAATTTAACCTTTTTGGTCCCTTTTTTAAAAACGGGTGGGGCCACAATAACCAAAACTAAGCCAAGTCTTTCTTTTGTGCCAAGGAACTTTGTGTTAAAATTTCATAAGGATTGGTCAACTGAAACTAAAGTTATTGACCAAAAATAAAAGTGTCTACAGACAAAGACGACAACGACGACGACGACGACAGCACTATACCATTATACCACCGCAAAAATTTTGCGGTCGTATAAAAACGGTTGATTGACTTGGTGATATTGCACGGTTTCTAAAAATAACTCAAGATGTAATTCTTATTCCTGTCACATAAAAAGGTCATTTAGAGTTTCCATTGAATGATAATGTGTTGATAAGGTGAGCTGCAAAGGTAGAATATGTGATTCCGAATGCCAACAGTGATGAAAATCATCTTTTTAAACCTGTTAACATCGGAAAATCCAGCAAGGTCTACGGCTGGATTTGAACCCCTGCTTTGTTGTCATCTATGGCAACACCGCCTGCACTATGTCCAGCGCCCTAGACCACTAGACCACCTAGGCTATATAAAAATATAGCTTTCGGTAACCTAGTTATTCCCCCTCGTAGGAAATCTAGAGTTGTAACATACTACACGATGAACATTAGATGGGTAGGAAAATAGATAGAAGAAGGATAAGGTTGCAACAGGTATATAGATAATAGTGTTGCACGCAGCTCTTTATAATATGAATAATAATGTGTTGATAAGGTGAGCTGCAAAGGTAGAATATGTGATTCCGAATGCCAACAGTGATGAAAACCTGCCATTGTTGTATTATAACAAGTTCAAATGTAAAATTTGATTGGAAAAATTGAAGCAAAATGTAAATTTCCTTACATTTAGCAATACGAGTGGCGGATCCAGCGGGGGGCCAAGGGGGCACGTGCCCCCCCCCCCTCCACCCCGGCACAAATGACCAAAAACATTTTTTTGGTTGAAATTGAGGTTCAACCTTTGACCTTCAGTACAAATTGTAAATAATTGGTCTCTATAACCTTTTACGTTCATCATTAAAACAATGATCTTTATTAACTTATCGGGTTGTTTCAAAAACAAAGATCACAGATTTCTTCAAAAACTAACATCAAAGAAAAGCTTTGTTTATTTAGTATATTTATCAAATATATTTATCAAAACAAATGATTAAAAAAGACGGTCTTCTATGTCACGGTACTTCGTCTCTGCATACTGTACCATCTTGACCTCGTTCGTTGCTTGCTCTTTCTGGAATATCTCGATGATCTTGTAGATACTAGGGTGTGGTGTCTTTACTTCAATTTGTTGTGCCAGCCTTCTAGGTGGTTGTTGGTTCTGGGTCCATCAGTCTGGTGGTGGTTCCAAGTTGATAGTGGGAATCGTCCTTTATCCATGTCTCTGTAACGTAGTCGGTGAGTTTGGTACAGTCATCTCGGTTGGGTGAATTCTCGAGTGTGTGTAGCCAGTAGTATTAAACTTTGTCGAGTGGTAATAGAGGTAGAGCTGCTGCACGACGAACTAGTAGGTTAACATCGGGTGTGTCTTTGTAGTCTCTCTGTAGTCCACACTCTTGAGTTTTCTTCCATAGTGGAACAGGCAACCCTTGAGTGCTGCTGCTGGGAAAGTGTCTGTTGTTTCGTTGCGTAGTGCACATTCAAAGTCGAGGCTGACTGCAGTTGGTGAAAAATTCTGGTTGTGACGCTGACATATCTCTTTGAGTATCGTGAATAGTCCTTATTAATTATTCTAATGATATTTTAAAATTTTTGAAATGGAATAATATGAAATGCTTTATAATCAATTTTAAGAATATTTACAATTAATTTTAGATGATACATTGTAGTAGATTTTCTTGTTTAAGAACAATAATCAATTAAAAAACTACACTTTTTTTTTAAATTGGCTATAATTTAAGTTATAATTTCTATCATGTTTGGGGAATAAATATACTTTCAAAATAAAAATATTTTAGATTTTATGCACGAAATATGCAAGATAAATGTAACAAAATCTTTGAAAATACACAAAAAGTTAAAGAAAAAATACATGCATTCTTAATGATGTTTATTCAGTAATCAAAACATGCCATAATTAATAATTATGCTTTTACAATTCACAAATTGTAATTTCCCATTTCGCCTTAGTACTTTTTTACCTTTTTTACCTGAAATTCACAGCTAAGGCGAAATTGGAACACACCAGTTGAAGTACTATAACCTAAGACTGCATAATTGTAAACGTTTTGATAGCATTTCGCTTCTTTTGTTTGGTTACATTCAGTAATTGTGACATTTCGGTGTCATCAGCGAAAGAGGGGACAGACTTTTTTCGGGATGCTGGGATTGGAATTTTTTAAGCTCTGGAATTCGGGATCTCTGTCATTTAAGCCCGGGATATCGGGAAGTAAATGCACCAAGAATCGGGATTTCATTAGTTTTAAGTTCCTTTGTCGTCCAGGATTTAGTAAAACTGCAGTCGGGTTTCCGGGATGAGAGCCCCTCCGACCCCCTTATAAAACTCTCAAGATTATGTTACCATTTTCTAAGCAGTAACACATTAAAGTAATTGTGCTAGGAATGTGAACTTCAAGCCAAATTTAGCAATTCCAAAGTCCCTTTATGTCTTCTCTCAGGGAGTATGTCGTGGGAACGAGTTAGTATCCCGTGGTCACGACTTCTAAAGTATCTCGTGGGAACGACAAAGCTATCTCGTGGCCACGACTTAGTGAGTCGTGGGACCGAGATAGCTATCTCGTGGCAACGAGTTAATATGTCGTGGGAACGAGATAATATCTCGTGGCTACGACAAAGGTATATCGTGGCCACGACTTAGTATGTCGTGGGAACGAGTTAGTATCTCGTGGTCACGACATAGCTATCTCGTGACCACGACTTAGTATGCCGTGGCCACGAGATTGAAAAAAAAATCAGATGTCCCCTCCATGCTTCTGTAGCAATGACAGTATTAACACTCAAAGAAAATATTTAAATTAGGATAGTAAAATTGAATGTAATCGTAAATTGTTTCAATAAATATGCATTAAATCAATTAAAAATATAACAATTGTAGCCTTTGTACTCGGTCAATATCAAGAGATCGCTGTCGGTCAATATGCATCTCTAAGGTCGATATAACATGATATTGACCTATACAAAGGTTACAGATTTGATCTGCACTTAAGAGACATAAGATTCGAAATGCGCATATGCAGAAAATAATTTCACAACAACTTTGGTAATTAGTTATTTGTTACCACTGGGTCGATGTCTCTGCTGGTGGACTGTCAGTCCCCGAGGATATTCACCAGCCCAGTAGTCAGTACTTCGGTGCAGAACCGAAAGCCGATTCTATTTGGAAACTTGCAATATCTATTTTTTGTAAATTTTGTTTAAACTAAGGAGTATCTCCCTCATGCAAAGCTGTGTCCTTAACTGATTTTGGCTTTACATTTAGGTCATATTGGTTATTTGTTCTCTATTAGTTTTTGAACATTTTTGAGTTAATGATCTTCCAAACGTTTAGATTTTATCTGCACTGAAGAGACATAAGTTGTCGATATGCAAAAAATAAATTCACGGTTACTTCGGTATTTTGTTATTTGTATAATATTCTAAATAAGTCTTGTTAGTTCAAGGAACTGAGTATACCGACATTCATGTCTCATTATCACTGAGCCCGAAGTGCCAAGCGAGAATTTCCTTGTTTATGCATCAATGTCCAGTTGACTGAGATAAAATAAGATGTACATTAGGGGAAAGACCAAAAGATGAAGTTATAAAACTTTGCATTCTTTAAGAAGAATTTGTATAAATTTTGCTTCATCAAAATGCCAAGAAGAGAAAAAAAACAAATAATAAATAAATAAATAAGTAAACAATAAAAGTGACAACAAAAGTCCGAATCGATCAAAGGGAGAGACCAGTAATGAAAATCCGTATGACATTCGACTGAATCAGGGAAACACAGTCCGACACAGAACATTTTTGGCAAGCCGCCATATTCCCGACTTGGAACGGGCATGGTGGGTTAAACCAGGTTTAATGATAAATAAGTAAACAAACGAACAAAACCTGTAGGTTAGGATGTACAAAGGTGCCCTTTGGTGTGCAAACTGTCAGCTGGAATATTAACCAATTACATGATGAACTGTTGAAATTCCCTTTTTTCTTAAATATTTGAAATGTTCTCCAATGCAATATTAATTTTTGTTTTCTTTAATGAATTGTCCGCCAAATTTTAAACATTCACCACATGAAACATGACCCTGGAAATTTGGGTATGAGTATCGGATAAAAGTTTTACTTAGATTTCAAAGTCCTGATTTCTTTTAATTCTTTTTGTTATTGTCACACTTAAAAAAAATAATCGTAAATCTGTATGTATATATATTCTAAATGGTATTAAAAAAATACTGGAAGTAGATGGATTTTACTTGATTTCGGCTATTGTTTAATAAAGGGAAACATTTGGCGGTTATCTCCCTGTACCAAGTTAATTATAAATGGTTGATATATCAATTAACAATTATAGATGACAGCACAATCAAAATTGGAAAACTTCAAATTTGTGGCCAAAGAAATATAATTCTAGCAGAAAATGAAAGACGAGAGGCAAAAACTATAAAAAAATGTCACTTTCAACAGTCTAAAGGTTAAATTTAAATGAAATTTGCGCTGCGAATATGAGAATGATCTTGGTGAGTCTTGTTTGGTTCCCAACGTAACTTATTGTAAATGGGGGTATAAAAAAATTACCAAAAAGAGTTGTCAGGTGCCAAAGTCCATCAGATAAATATGGAATATAGGACATTTTGTTTTTGATACGGACTTTATCACGGCCAGTATCAAGTGAGCCCGTTAGGGCGAGCTTGATGCGTTACGCCGTGATAAAGTCCGTATCAAAAACAAAATGTCCTATATTTCTTTTATCGGTCATTCACAATATAATAAATAACATTCTATAATAACTTGCAATAAGCTGAAATTTCTACTTTAATAGCACTATTAATCAATTGTCTTTTTGCAATAATTTGTATGCATTCATCATTCAACGTATTACGCGTATGAGCACGACAAATAGTACAAAAACATGACGTCAGCATAGCAACCCGCGCGTGACGCCTTAACAGTGACCGATATTTTCGTGATAGTGTCCAGTTCGGTGATACTGACAATATCAGTCTCTGTAGATCAAACGAAATTCATACAAATTACCGATAAAAAGACATATCAGGTGGAAACAAACCGCGTTAGTCCTGACCTGGTACAGGTATTTCAAAAGAAGTGGTGGGTTAAACCGGTTTTATGGCGCGCCAAATTTCCCCTTCTATTGCGATATATAGTGTCCGGTAGCAACCCAACAGCAAATGCTATTGAAAGGTCGTTGACAGTTGAAAGAAATGATCACCCCAGTACTAATTAAAAAAAAGATCTTGAACCAGAATTCTTACCGAATTTTCAAATTTTAAAGATTTTTTTTAATGTTCGTGTGAGACGGAGTTTTTTTAATTAGTAATTCTGTAATATTTGCGCTATCTCTCACGTAACGAATCAACTGTGAAACATACACTCCGTAAGCAGGAGAAGCTGAAATATTACTGTCCATGTTAAGGAAATTGATAATTTTGAAATGCAAATCGTCCTTTTCGTCATAAATTTTAGTACTGAGATGACCATTTTCGTCAAACTCGAGGTGTAAGTAAAAAGAATGTAAATCTAATGGTTTTCTTCATTTCCTTTATCTCTAGTTCTGGCGGGATCCATTTAGAAAAAGATGCACGATTGATGGAAAGCGGAGATGATAAATTCAGCGACATTTCCCACTTTTTTCATTTCAGCGACATTATTATTTCAGCGACAAAAAACATATAAATTCAGCGACATTTATACTATAACTAATCCAAGATTCTGATTATCGCAAAATATTCAACGAATGATCGAATAACGCAGTAATTCACGAATGCGCGGAGCGCATGAGTGAATTACAGCGTTTTTCGATCATAAGTTGAATATTTTCGATAATCAGAATCAAGGATTAGTTAAAGTTTTTATTATATAGATTTTCACGCATATTTGATGGTTCCGTTGATGATTCATTTCATGAACAAAGTTATCAAGATTAATCCGCTGTGACGTTTACTTAACAACAACGTTGACAACGTCTATTGTGACGTCACTTCCTAGAGTGAAATTATGGAAAATGATTTCACAGTTAATTATCACTTTTCTTTCACTGGGAAATCTCAATCTTTCATCGCTATCTATATAATAATTTATTTTATTAATTCAGTGACATTTACCTGTAAAATCAGGAAGTGGAGTAGGAGTTTTTGCAGGATATATATTATAAACAGTGACAAATTAATTGTTCATAGAATAATTTCATTTTAAAATTATCAGTTGTTCAGACAATCGAATATAATATCTCTGTATCTTCGAAGATGGGTGGTCATGGAAGTTGTGTTAAGTCTTTACTTGAACCCACCCATTAGGTCTTCTTTACATACTTTTATGGTCCATCTCCATTTCCATGTTGTTTTTCGTCAAATAAAAAATCTAGTCTATTATCTATTTTCGCCCTCAAGTACACAAAATTTCCTAGCAAGACAGTCCCGTATTCATTGACGTTGATTTTCACCTTCGAGAACTACCTCTAACTGATACGTATACTATATCCACTCCATGTATACCATGATATAATATACTCCATCTACTTGGCCTTATTTGAAAATTTACATCAATGTATATTTACTTTCTTACTGTATATGAGATTATATTTTATTATATATTTTTATATAATTTATTTTACTTTCAGGGTCGCTGAATTCATATATGATACATAGAAAAAACGTGGCTGAAATGATATACGGAATTACTCAAAATATGTCGCTGAAGTGATAGTCGCTGAAATGATGATGTCGCTGAATTTATACGCACCCATGGAATGAACATCATCAATATATCCTTAAGTGAGATTGAAGGATTAAGCATTTTTTATTTTATGATCTTTTACGAGTCCCTGAAGATATTTAGTCTGGTAAGAATATAAAAACAAGTGTACGAGAACAGGACAACAATTAGTGTCCTTTGATATGCCATAGGAAGTAGCATTTCTAAATGTTACAAACATATTATCAATTAGAAAATCAAGCATACTGCACACCTGTCTGATTTTATTGAAAATTATACTTATATGTAGGTACTCCAACGAAGAATTTTGTAATCAAATCAATTTTCATTGCACAAATACATAATGATAACATGGTGCATAAAGAAGCACGTTAAGTGTCGTATTTAATTACAAAACACACTATTCAATTTAAAGTTTCAAATAGATTCATGAATTCATCTGGGTTTTTCATTTTCAGTTTCTGGTAAATCTATAGACTGATCAAAGCGCTGTAACTCCAAATAATTTTGAATAATTTTCTCTTAATTTGACTGCTAAATGTGAAGAAAGAAAATACCATAAGTGAAAAAAATTCTTGGAGATTAAAAATATTATTTCTTATTATTGAAGCAGATAAGTATATTTTAACACCATTATATTCATTGAATTTGAACATTCAATTTTTTTCGTTGGAGTACGTTGTACCTATAATATGTACTATTTAAAATCTGACATTTTATGCCCATCCTACGATAGTTTGGGCATACAGTGTTCGGGTCTGTCCATCCGTCCATCCGTTGGTCCGTTCGTCCGTCCGTTCGACCTAAGATAGCTTTACCCAAAGGTAAGTTTTTTTCTGTGAAGTACGCATGCTATTATTATTAAACTTCTAAATACAAATTATCGTCTAATTAAACAAAATTCATATTAAAATATTACCCATGAAACAAATTTCATGCTTCACTGATCACGGGAAAAAAAACGTGAAAGTATGAGGTTGACCCACAATTTGAAGTCTTGTTTATGAAGAATGCATGCTTTTTAGCTCGCCGGGACGAATGTCCGGAGAGCTATTGTCATACCCCCGGCGTCGGCGTTGGCGTCGGCGTCGTCGGCGTCGTCGGCGTCGTCAGCCAAAACTTTAACCTTGCTTGTGGAATGGAGACGTTAGGAGATGGGATGTTGATATTTAGTATGTGGCTTCCTTGTGACGAGAGCTTTCTTGTGGAACCATATTTGTAGACATTTTGACCTTGACCTTACCCCTAGGGCAATATATAAAAAACTTTAACCTTGCCTCTAGAAAGCAGGCTTTTAGTGGTAGGGTGTTCATATTTGATATGTGACTTGCTTATGATGAGAGCTTTTTAGCGGTACCATATTTGTAGACATTTTGACCTTGACCTTTCCCTGAGGGCAATTTTTGAAAAACTTTAACCTTGCCTCTAGAAGGTAGGCTTTTAGTGGTAGGGTGTTCATATTTGGTATGTGACTTCCTTATGATAAGAGCTTTCTAGTGGTACCATATTTGTAGACTTTTGTCCTTGACCTTTCCCT
>MJUU01013823.1:16144-35174 GCA_002080025.1 Modiolus philippinarum | reverse complement strand
TATACGCAAAGACGTCTAAAAATAAACAAATAACCAAATACGATCTAAATGGGGAACCAAAATAAGCTCAGGACAGAGCTTTGCAAAAGGGAGATACTCATTAGTTTTCAGCAAAATTTACAAAAATTTGGATATTGCACAGTCAAAAACTTGTGAATTTTTTTTTCTTGTTTATTTTTGTCATCTAAAACAACCCCCCCCCGCCAAAAAAAAAAACGAAAAAAAACTTCTGTTTGTAAAACGGGAATTGATTCAAACATATTAAAGCATATTATTGTTTAATAATGACTAAGATCGATAATCCTGGAAGTCGGCAAAAATTGAACGAACAAAAAATATTGAAGGTACACATGTTTAATCCATATCGAAACACTATTACAGACCTATTTGTAAACACTCTGAAAGGAGTTAATTGTCAGTACATAAAACGGGTATTATACCTATAGGACATCGTCAAAAATAGTTCAGAAATCTGTAAACGGGGAAAAAATATAAAATGAGGTTTACATTTTGCAATGTATATAGGAACAACATGCATGTTTCAGAAATCTTGCAAAACTAGGTATCTTGAGATTAGAATATTTTCGGAAAATAAGTAAGTCAGGCTACATAGCTGTGAAATCACGAAAATCTTTAAATAGGATTTCAATTTCTCGGCGATGGACATTTGCGCAAAAAGGTAGGACATTTGTGCAAAAAATTGAGGACAATTGTGCAAATGAAAAGAGGACATTTGCGCAAACGAAAAGTAGACATTTGCACAATTGATAACTGACTTCTTTACAATAAGTTTTAACGCAATCGCGCAAATATTTATACAAATTATTTTTATTTATTTAAATGGCAGCTCCCCTTAGCCGGACTTAACCTGGCGTATCTGCCATTATGTCTTCCACAAAACAACGGCAGTAGAATACCGAAGGAACAAAGGAGTGGAATTTACAAAAATCGAAGTCCAAAGACACGGCCAAAACGAGGACACAGAAAACAGTGTCGTTAAACTCAGAAAAGAATGACGTAGGACAGATACAAATCCCAGAAATAGAAAAGACAACATTAAAAAACAAGGCGTCACAGTGTGAACTGCAATTAAACTGAGAATGGCATCAGGTGCCCCGGAAGTGTAGGCATGTCCTGCACTGTTAACAGCACCCGTCACACTGTAAGTGAGTCAATCTAGGAAAATGTCAGAATCGGTAGTCAAATCCGGGAAGATGTGAATCTAGTTTACATTTGGGATAGTGACACGTCATATCTTTCAATGATTTTATGGTGACGGCCATGTAATTTTTTGAGCGATGAAATTAACAATGGTTGAACAAATCCCTGACTAAGCAGCTTTTGGGACAGTGATTTTGCTCTGTTCAAAAAATCACTGTTCACACTACACGCTCGACAGTAACGAATCAACTGTGAAATGTAAACTCCATAGCTGGAGAGGTAGGTATATTGCTGCTAAGAAAGGGAAATTAAAATCATCACGCTTATCGTAAAGCTTAGATTTCAAACTTCCATCTTCGTCAATATTCAACAAAAGATCTAGGTACGAAGCTGAAGTGGGTGTATCAGTTGTTTCTTCAAGCTCGTTTGGATAGATCTGATGTAAATATTCCTTAAATTTAGGATTATAAAGAGCAAGTACATCGTCTATGTAGCGGAAGCTGAAATTAAAGGACTGTGCTAAATGTTTTGTTTTCTTTGTTTAAGGCCTCGTAAAAACTTGGCTTCGAACGAGTAAAGGATAAAGTCAGCTATAAAGGGTGCACAGTTAGTTCCCATAGGGATCCCTATTGTCTGTTGGAAAACACGACCTCCGAATTCGACACAAATATTGTCGATCAAAAATTCTAACATTTTGAAAATGTCAATCTCAGTGTACTTCTTATTTGAATCAGTGTGGTTCTTTACAAAATATGTTTTACAAAGCATTCCTCCACTTCTCTTGACGACAGACTTCGAAGTCCATAACAAAGGTCGAGTCTTTTACCGATACCACACTCATTTTCTATAATCTTCTTCAAAGTCCACGTGTCCGACACGTGGCGAAAATCGTAGATATATCCATTAACTTTGTGAAATAGTTCCTGTAAATCTGTTCGGATTTGGCAGGTAGTAAAATATAAACATGTGGCACGTAACTGCCATTTTTATATCAATGAATGGTATAAAGTTGCTTGAAAAACTTCAGGGAATCCCTAATAGTTCCGACCATAAATATTTTACTTTTCCAGATTAAAGTTGCACTAAATGTTATTATATAAGAATTATAACAAAAAATGTTTTTGTTATCTATTTCAATGTACTTGCTTTATAAAGGTTTGCGCAAATAAATAGGCTTTTAACTGCTAAAGGAAACTTAAAAATCGCTTGCGCAAACGTCCACTTTTCCTTTGTACAACTGCTCACTTTTTATTTGCGCAAATGACCTTGTTTTTCAGGTAAATTTGCGCAAATATCCATCGCCCCAATTTCTCTATCCTCTATGCTAAAAAGTACGAAAAAGGGTTTTAATATACAACATTTTTAATCAACATAGAGAATGATAATACTTAAAACAACATTTTTAGTTGTGTACGTAATCCATATTTTTTATGACCAGAGATAATTTTCTGATCCATCTGATAACACTCCTTTTTTATGGTTTCATGCTGTGCTTATTTATTTTTTAATTGATTTTTTTTAATTTATTTTATTTCTTTTTTGTTTGTCGTTTGTTCTTTGATCTACCCTACAAACATTTACACAACTAGTTTTAGAAAATGAAATTAGTATAGACAATGCGTACAATTTGATCAATTTTTATTCGATGACTATGCACTATATGTTGAATTCTGTCAATACAAAAATGTGAATGATTTTGTTTTTACAAATTCAAATGTGGAGAATGTTACGAGCAGGACATTAATTTGCAGCAGCTTTCTAATGTTCTGCTTGAAGATTGGTCAATATAGATTGGACCATTGTCGCTGATTCTGGTACAGTATACATTGCAATGCTGATCCCCACGATTACAATGTCTGCAGCACCTCTCATTAGCAGGAATAGTTGCTGTTGTTGTTGCTGTTGTTGTGTCCAATGCTTTAGTTGTTGGTATTGTTGTTCTTGTTGTGGTGGTGTTTTCAACTTTAGCTGAGGTTTTCTTTGTCTCGTCTTTATAATTTGAACTGTCATTAGAAACCACTGGTTCAGACATACAAGATGGATCCTTGTCACTGGTTAAATATACGGATAATGCGATTGTATACGTCATGCTACCAGCAATCAGACCCAGGACAATAAAAATCAATGCATATTTTGCATGCCTTTTTGCTGTATCGTGATTTCTAAGATTCCAGCTGTGTTGTGCTGAAACTAGATAAAAAGTCAATATGTTATACATGTACTCTGAAATCTCTGTGTTCCAAATAAGTGTGTTTAATTGTAGCTGCGCTGACAGAAATTTAAATTTACTGAGTATTTTTTTCCATTATCACGAGAATTGTCCTTGATATTTTTTCCCTCTTGTGCCTTTCACCAACAATTAAAAAACTCACTAGGAAGTCAAACTTACCTGCAAAAAAAGCTGGACACTATACCCCCAGTGTATTCTGTATTACATAACTTTGATGCATAATTTACAAATGCAAATATGCTTATCAACACTATTTAATACATCAAATATTTAATATTTTATTTGGCTAACCAACTAATTCAGGATATGAATGTATGCCAATCGCAGATCACTTGCCATATAATATGTTATTCTGATATCTTTTTATACAAATTGTGAACGTCCACCAATTCTTCCATTGCTGATTTTTTTGTTTGTTAATTCGTTTTACTATATTTTCTCTCTTATTATTTTTTTCATTAGTTTGTTAGGTTTTTTGTTTTTGTTTTTATTTTTCTCTTTTTTGTTGGTTGATCTTTTCGTTGGTTTATCTTTTCGTTTTATTTATTGTTTTGTATTGTTTTCTGCTATGGACCTATCCAAAGCAGTTGTTTCATATACTAGTAATGAATCATTCTGTTAAATAAGATCTTAATTTAATGTACAAATATTGTCATTTTGACCTTTCAAAACAGTTAACATGTACTTTCATTTTGTTTTTTTCCGAACTGGGCCTCTTATATGCATCGGCAAACGAATACCGAAGCAATAATGAGAAAAGGTGAATCCTAAAATCATAAATCCAAACTCACGGCGTTTCATATCCAACACAAATTCGGACAGTATGAAAAAGACAAAAATAATGGCATGGAGCAAAGAGGAATTATAATGAAATAACAATTATTTAAGAGTGTTTCCCACCTAAATGTGCCGTCTTAGGGTTTCGTTTTGTGGTATCCTGCATTTAAAAAATGCAAAGTCTCGATACTAGACTTTAATAAGAAAAATCAGTAACTAATTGTGCGTCGAAATTTTAGTGGGAAAAATACATATATCCACTAATTTCCCTCAGACCATGATGTTCGGAATTACCTTGGAAGGTTAATATTATGATCCTGAAGTTTTATATTGAAAAGACTTGAATGGCGTACTTGTGCTTGAGAGAATTTCTCATATGAATGCACTATCATACTTTTTTTCTGTATTGTCAAATTGTTATTCTCAGGAAAATTATTTCGAAAGGCCCGAAGTTTAGAGAACCTCAACGTATCAACTGGAATCATAATTTTAAGGTGATAATGGACGCAGTTCAGAAATATGCAAGATCCTGGATCAAGTGTGAATCTGAAGTTAATGACATCAACACACTCACAGAGTGGATGAAAGCTATCCGGTCTTTAGTGTTACGTAGAATACATAAATTGAAAAACTGCGTACAGAATACACCCAAATCTATCTTCAAAGACTGTGATGCTGTATCTTGTATTTCACCCCTTCACGACCTATGCTGTCGTTCCAGCAGACAAAGCCGCAAATAATGTTGCTTTTTATGTGTACAAAGCACTTTTATGATTGCCTTATACAGGAACTTGGTGTATATAATAGTTCAGGCAACCCCACATACAAAAAAATTACTATAGATAAAGATGAAATCCTGGCAATTCATAAATCGTCAATGGAGTCATTAAACATTTCTACCTACAACAAATCTAATAATTTGCCTAGTTTGTACAGGACACCCAAACTTCATAAGTGCCCGTACAAACAACGGTACATTGCCGGCTCTTCTAATTGTTCTTCTAAAGAACAGTCCATTATCCTAACTAAGATTTTGACTGCTGAGAAAGATGACCAGCAAAAATACTGGGATACTGTTTACTCACATAGTAGCATCAATCATATGTGGATGCTCATAATTAAAAAGATCTTCTGAACAACTTGAAAATCCGGTCACTTCCAAGATCCACTCGTTGATGCATTCAATTTTCCTACACTTGATACTATTTTTCCCCATTCAAAATTAAAGTCCTTTAAGACCTCACTTACTTACAAAAAAGGACAGAGCTTTAAATATATAGCCTGAGCATATACATTTACCCGTTTTACTAACAAAGTACCAAAGGGTAACACACGATACTACACTGAAGAACAGGTGATCAGCATGCTGGAATTTCTCATTGAAACATATTTGTCAAGTTCGGAGACAAGATTTTCTAACAAACAGTCGGCATTCCAATGGGTACAAATTGTGCTCCCCTCTTAGCCGACCTGTTTTTGTTCACTTACGAAACAGAATTTCTGCAAAATTTGGTCAAACAATATAAAATTAAAGAAGCTATATTGTAGATCCTTTAATTACTCATACAGATATATTGATGATGTCTTGTCGCTTAATAATAGTAAATTTGACGACTGTATTCCATTAATATATCCACCAGAACTTGAAATAAAGGAGACTACAGACACTAACCATTCTGTTTCGTTTTTTTATATTTTCTCCTGGAGTTTGACGACAGTGGCAACCTCAGCCCACATATCATGATTTTATTATGCCAAGTATTCTTACTTTTTATTGCCATGTGGTTGTTTAAGTGTTGTGAATATCAACTGTTAGTCCTTTTGTCGGGCAACTGAATGACAGTGATTGTAAGACCACTTTGTCATCTCATTTTATGTTTTTTGACAATCCCGCCGTCTTGAACTTACTATGAGGTATGAGCAAAACTTATTGCTGAAGGCGTATTGGTGACCTCAAGATGAAAAACAACAATATATCAGCTTTGTACTATTGCTTGGTTTTTCAATGTATTTGTAGAGACTTTCTCTCCTTCTTTCGCTTTGTTGTATCTTGCGTATAAAATGCAAATTCTCGATACAATAGAACCTCAACAAGAAAAATCAACAGCAGATTGTGTGTTGGAATTTTAGTGGGCAAACTACATGTATCCACTAAATTTCAACAGACAATAACAGTTCGCAGTTACCTTGTAAGGTTCAATAACATTATCCTGAAGATTTGATACTGAAAAAGACTTGAATTTGGAATGGTGTACTTACGCTTGAGAGAATTCCTCATATGGATGAACTGTCATACTTTCAGATTTTGTCATTTTTATCTTTTGTATTGTCAAATTGTCATTCAGACCACCTGTTTATAGTGCCCACATAAGCCAAGTTTTCTTACTTTTGAGTGCCCCGTGGTTGATTAAGTGTTATGACTGTCTAATGTTGTTTTTATCTTATTATTTCTATTTATTTATCAGGCAACGGATGACAGCGATTGTAAAATCACTTACTTTGCCATCTAATTTTATTGATTTTGATGTTCGCATCGGTGGTCTTGAACTTACTGTGAGGTATGAGCAAAGCTTGTTGTTGAAGGCCTCATGGTGACGTCGAGGTGAAGTACAAGAATAACAGCGTTGTTCCATTGCTTAGTTACAACATGTATTTGTAGAAACGTTGTCGCATGTGTATTTACTCCATATCCCTTCATTGCTTATTGCAGACCCCATTACAATGTTTTTGGCCAATGTTTCTGCAGTGTTCACTCAACTGCTTACAAACGCTATGAGTTTTTTTTTTTTATTTTTTTTTTTGGGGGGGGGGGAGAGGAGGTACGATTTCATGGAAATTATGCAACAAATTAATTGCATTATATTTGCCATAAAGGTTACACAAAGGTTACCATTTGCTACTAATCACAACTCACAACCATCTAATTACAATGTATTTTAACTGACCAGTAAAATGGTAGGCAAAATATCCCAGAACATTGTTGAAAAAGATTGTCACTGCAAATGCCAACATTGACAAATCTCTTGGTTTATCGGCTATTTCTAACAAACGTTTTGCTGAAGATGATGGATCATCTGTGTCAAAGTTATTGTTTGCTGAAGACAAACGCTTTGGTGAAGGTAGGAGGTCATCTTTGTCAGTCTTGTTTGCTGGTGTTAAACTTGGACTGTTTTCTGCTGACATTCTAATGAAGATAAGATTAAAAAAAAACTTGCAACATCATGTAATTACTTTTCTTTCATAAAGTCAAAGAAAACCGTCATAACACTTCACTGGTGAATTCGTTTGTCATTGCGTAAAACCTGTCCACACCTTATTAGCCGATATATCGAATTCCATCTGAACCTATACTTAAAGAAAATGATGTACAACCGACGGTACAGATGTCTCATTTCTTCATATACAAATGAATTTTGTCGGGTTTACATCGTTTGAAATTTATTTGTGAAGTATCTAGTAATATGATCTGTATTGTGGGAAAGGTCCCTGCTTTTTCTTTTTCTAAGACAGATCTGTTCGTGAGAGAATTTCTCATATAATTATACTATCATACCTTCAAATTTTGGCATTTATTATTTTTGTAATTTCCATATCTTATTCTGACCACCTGTTTATTGTGCCTACATCTCACTATTCTATAATGCCAAGTTTTCCTGCAATCGACTTGTTGAGTGCCATGTGTTTGTCTATATGTCGTAATCGCCCACTACCTTAGGACACTAGTGCTTTCGTCGGACAACAGATAACAGTGATTGTAAGAACACTTTGCCAATTTAATTCATGTTTGTCGACGACCCCGCATTTATAACCACAAAAGACATGGATATAGCGTTGTTCGACATTCATGATCAGAAAAGAATTCTGCTTAAACCGGTGCTAGGGGCCGTCTTGAACTTGCTATGAGTTACGAGCGAAGCAAGCTCGACGTTGAAAGGTTATGGTTGCTTCAAAATGTAGAACAATAAAACCGCTGTTCCTTTGTCTCTTGTACATTTACTCCATATCATGTCATTGTTTTTTTAGTCTGGAGTTTTTCTCTTCTAAAGTGTTGAGACAGTAAAAAGTTCCACGTGCGCGATATGAATGCTCTGTACATAGCGTTTCCGTATTGAACTTACCTTGAGGTTTGAGCTAATTTATGAAGGCCTCATGGTGACTTCAAGATGAAGAACAACCATTAAAGCGTTTTCCTTTTCAATAATGTATTTGTAGAGACATTGTCTCATGAACATTTACTCCATATCCTGTCATTGTTTATTTAAGTGTGGAGTTTGTCTCTCCTTCAGTCCGTAAAATGATTGTCCGTGCGATTGATGAATGTTATTTCAGTAATGATGTACTTGTTTCGCGAGAGAATTCCTCAGCTGTGTATGTTATAAGTTTTCTTACAATCGACTATTGATGAATATCCTGTGTTTGTAATATGTTGTAATCGTCCCCTAGTTTAGGAAACTTGTGATTTCGTCGGACAATTAGCAGGGGTGGTAAAGGGGGATCCCCAACACGAAAGAACGTGCTTAAAAATTGCCGAAAACGAAACACGAGTGATAAAAATGGCCAATCACGAAACACGGAAAATTGCTGTTCGTAGTTCGCAGAAAACTTGAGAAGACATTATCATTTGTGGTGATTCATGCATCTTATCAAAACTTTTTTACCTTAAAGCTCTTTTAATCCATGAAAATCTGTGCAATTTTGCTCTGTGATACTTTCCGGTACCGTTACAATTCTTATTGTAACAAGTCCCGATTTTTTACAGGAAAATGAACATGCACGAAATATAAAATATCCAAAACGAATCACGAGCTCAAAATATGGACAAAATAGAGGCACGTGAAAACACGAGGAATAAAAACAAAAAACACGAAAAAACGAATTTATAAACCGAAAAAACGTTGCACGAAAATAACCCTTTACCACCCTCTTAGCAAGGAACTCCGTTCAAACCCGTGCTAGGGGTCGTCTTGAACTTGCTTTGAGTTCATCGTTGAAGGTCAAAGTGGCTTCAAGATGAGGAACAACAATAAAAGTGTCCTTCGTTTGCTTTGTTCTACCATGTATTTGAAGAGACTTTGCCTCTTGTCCATATTCTCTGTAATTCTTTCGTAGTTTATTGCTTTGGAAATTCGATTGACAGCCATGTAAAAAGCTTCAATCTACCTACTAGTATATTTCAAACAGTTAAAATGATTTAAATCTATCAAGAACATATATGATATATGAATTTCACACTAACCTGAATTCGACTCTCTTTCAATATTCAGAAGAAAATACCAAAATACAAATTGTGAAATGTCTAAATACATCATGTATGTATTTAAACGTATTTCAGCCCTGTAAATTTACAGAACATTCAAAATGATTTGCCGATTTTAATCGTATTTTTTTCACCTTAAAAAAGCCTAGGGAAAAGATCAGTCAGAAATTCTCACGAGTATTTGATTTTTTTTTCTTCTGTAATTTCTAAACTCTGACTTTTGTATATTTAAATCTTTTTCTTTATAATGATGGAGGGTAAATATCAAAATTACCGAACAGAATCATCACGAGCAGAAAGCAGATGGAAAACCGCCAAAAAATTGTCAACCGCAAAAGTGCCGACTTTGTACAGTCAATCTTAATGAATATTTGTACATTATTATAGTGTCGAGTACAATGAAACGAATAAGATAATATAGAAGAAAAATACAATGCAATTAACCAAGAACTTTTGCATCAATTCAGGTTTTGATCAAAATTTCAAAATTTAAATATTCTATGTTTACCACATAAATACGTTTGAATTTTATAATTTTATATTTTTATGTAGTAACAATTTTTGGTTTTTGGAAAACAAAAATCTTGTGTAATCTTTTCAGGGGGTTTTGGTTTTCTATTACAGAATCAAGAATACAGTATCATTTCAGCCACTCAACTTTGGTTTACTTTGATTTATATTTTGGCTTTGTTTGGATTGAATGATCAAGAGTTTTTTTCTCATTCAGGTAAGAGCGTGTTAAAATGTTTCTTCCCTCTATATAGTAAAATTTCGATTTTCAAAATGCGAGCTTTAGTGATCATTTTACAATTAATTTTACTATCGAGAGTGACGAAATATTTTTTAACTCGCGATCTAACTGAATGGAATAATTCGTGAAATGTGTGTAAAACGGGAAAATCTTAAATGGCGGGAATTGTCTCGTGAAAAGTTAATCAACGCCTGTTGGTAGAAAGTCGTCAACTCCTGCAATTGAAAATACATTATTCAAATGCTCAATCAATAATGGAAATATAGTTTCTACAACGAGAACTAAGTTGATTATGAAATTTCTCATATCGAATTAAATAAATTTTGAAGGTGTTTGAAAGCGAGGCTTGCCGAGTTTTTAAACATTTGAAATTTTATTCAACCAGATGTAAAAAATTTCATAATTAACGTGTTTAAGTTGTAGAGAATGTTTCTCTAATGACATAATGTAAAACAACGAGGATAAAGTTCCGAATAGATTTGGTGGGAAATTTTACGTTATTAGTTGTTCTCCCACTAGAGAGGAGAAATATTTTAACACATCGGTCAGGCGTTGGTTAAATTTTCTAGAAATTAGAGAACACATAATAATATATGGGACCATTAAAATGAAAATAAATTATTCAATGAATGTTAATTTCCAACAAATCATGAAATTGAATAGTCAGTAAAAGAACTTGTACGATCCGGTAAGAGTCTCTGTAAGATGGATATTTCTTTGTTTCATTGATTCTGATTGACAAAGTAGGCGTGGCCTAAGATTTTTTTTTGTATTTGGGCAGTAGCAAATACTGAAAAATATTTGCTTCCTTAGATCAAAGGAAACTCATACAAATTACTGATAATAAGGTTTTAAAGTCTCTCTTAGATACCATAAGATCAAGTCGTATGTGACATGATATTGACATGAAATCGGAATACTCAGGTGTCGGATTAAACAGGGTTCACTGTAATAAATGAAACTATTAAAAAGTGTTCTTAGAATTGACTAGATGAGTGTCCTGTGGTTGTTCAAGAGTTGTGATTGTCATCTATTAGTCTTTTTTGTCGGGCAACGGATGACGGCAATTCTAAAAAAAACACTTTGCAAGTTAATTTTATGATCGTCGTCAACCCTGCATTAAGAGATAATGATAAGCATGGATGTAGCGTTGCTCGACAATTAGCAATGAATTCCGCTCAAACCGGTGCTAGGTGCCATCTTCATCTTACTATGAGATATAGGTAAAGCTTGTTGTTGGAGGCTTCATGATGACTTAAAGATGAAGAACAACAATTATAGCATTGTTCTAATGCTTTGTTTTACCGTGTATTTGATGAAACTTTTCTCATACATGTACGCATTTACTTTATATCCTTTCTTTTCCCAAGGAAACAAACTGCAGGTGATGAGAGCGGCTGTTATGGCTGTTTTTGATAATAAAAATAATTCCATCAAGCAATTACAAAGGGAATTAACAATGAAGGGATATGGTGTAAATGCAAATGAGACAAAATCTCTACAAATACATGGTAAAACCAAGCTATGGAACAACGCTTTTACTTTTGTTCCTAATCTTGATGTCACAATGAAGCCTTCACGAAAGTTTTTCTGCATTTGATATGATATTTATGTTTTGAACACTTAAAAGCTTTATGTAATTTGACAAAAAAGCATGAAATAAAAGGGGACATTTTCTGTATTCAATATGAAATTAATTTTTGATGCCAGTAATTATGAAACATTATGTTTTTTTATATGAAAACGACTGAGAAAGCGAACATTTTCTGTATTCGATATTATACAAATACCCACAATCCTGAGACTTTCTGTAATTTGACTAAAATCATATCAATAGATACATTTTCTGTATTCAAGATAATATCAATTCCTGCAATTATTTAACATTAAATAATTAGGCTACAACAAAGAGCAAATAGTACATTTTCAGTCTTATATATTTTTGGTAAATAACTAAATAACTAAATACCGAATTTACTGTGAATTTAATTTCTACATATGCGCATTTCGACAACTTATGTCTCTTCAGTGCAGATAAAAGCTAAACGTTTGGAAGACCATAGACTCAAAGATATTGAAAAACTGATAGAGAACAAATAACCAATAGGATCTAAATGTAAAGCCAAAATCAGCTAAAGACAGAGCTTTGCATGAGGGAGATACTCCTTAGTTTTCAACAAAATTTACAAAAATTTAGATATTGTGAAGTTCCAAATAGAATCGGCTTTTGGGTCAGCTCCGAACTACTGACTACTGGGCTGGTGAATACCCTCGGGGACTAACAGTCCACCAGCAGTACCAAGACAATAACCAAAACAATAAAACTTCCTGTAACTTGACTAATACATATTACATTTGCTGTATTCTACATGACATCGATTCATATGACAAAAGGGGCATTTTCTATATTCAATGTGCTATCTATGCTAAAATCATGAACCTTCTTTAAATTGACTAACGACATATGACAAGAAGGACAATTTCTGTATTCGATATTGATGCCCTAATTATGAAACTTCGTGCAATTTGACCGATAACACACACTGTGTCTAACCCACGTTCAGTGCAATATGGAAGTTGCGCGTATCGAAGCGGTCAGGAAATCGAACGATTTAGACAGTTGACATTCGAATCCGACTTACTGCAGCACTAAAGATGTTTTATTGTTCGTATATACAGAAATTGACTCTACATAAACAAAAGTTATCATCTAAATTCACCTCGGTAATGTTTCTGGTTAAACACATGAGAAATTAAGAAAAACGCATGCACCTGTCATCAATTTCACGGACAAGACTGAACAAAATCAATAGTTAAAATCAATTTTTCTGTAAGTTAAACTAATTATCTAACCTATCTAAACCCATAATACCATTGTAACTTCTTTTTTGACATTTTAAAGTCTTTAAATGGGCACAACAAGCACCTAAATACCGGCCATTCTAATTTTGTATTGAACGTATGCGTTGCTTATCCACTTGAATAAGTTGAACGGAGCGTTGTAACTTCAGGTGCGTTTGAACAAAAATGTTTACTGCATAAAACATTGTAAATAACTAAAACTCACAATCACGTGAGCTTCAAATTATGATATCCGTTTAAAAACTGTTTCTCATTAGCTATGTACATCGAAATGTTGCTGTAATAGAGCAAACGCATTGCTAATATTATAGTAAAAAATACCTTGAACCTTGGTAAAAAAAATATATCAACCGGATTACGATTAAGACAGATCTCAATTATTTTGACATAACCAAACAATCTTACATCCAAGTTTATGTTCGACTGTATATCTCAACATTACATATTCATGTATCTTTGACAAAAGATATGAAAATAATGAGAAAAAAATCTATATAAGAAATATTTAAAGATTAATTATGGTGGCATATTTCTGCCAACACATAATCATATACATAACTAGTTAATTAAGTAGATATCTAGTTATCTAACTAGATAAATATCTAGTTATTTAACTAGATAAATTATCTAGATATTTAACTAGATAATTAAGTGGTTATCTAGTTATTTAACTAGATATTTAACTAGTTAATTAAGTAGTTATCTAGTTATTTAACTAGATATTTAACTAGTTAATTTTAATATCATAACGTGAAAAAATGCATGTTAGCGCTTGTAACTGCCATTATTATATTATTATTCACCTCTATTTTAAGAGGTTATCTAGATATTTAACTAGATAACTACTTATTATCTAGATATTTAACTAGATATTTAACTAGATAAATATCTAGATAACTACTTATTATCTAGATATTTAACTAGATATTTAACTAGATAAATTATCTAGATATTTAACTAGATAAATATCTAGATAACTACTTATTATCTAGATATTTAACTAGATATTTAATTAGATAAATTATCTAGATATTTATCTAGTTAAATATCTAGATAATTTATCTAGATAATAAGTAGTTATCTAGATATTTATCTAGTTAAATATCTAGATAATTTCTCTAGTTAAATATCTAGTTAAATATCTAGATAATAAGTAGTTATCTAGATATTTATCTAGTTAAATATCTAGTTAAATATCTAGATAATAAGTAGTTATCTAGTTAAATATCTAGATAACCTCTTAAAATAGAGGTGAATAATAATATAATAATGGCAGTTACAAGCGCTAACATGCATTTTTTCACGTTATGATATTAAAATTAACTAGTTAAATATCTAGTTAAATAACTAGATAACTACTTAATTAACTAGTTAAATATCTAGTTAAATAACTAGATAACCACTTAATTATCTAGTTAAATATCTAGATAATTTATCTAGTTAAATAACTAGATATTTATCTAGTTAGATAACTAGATATCTACTTAATTAACTAGTTATGTATATGATTATGTGTTGGCAGAAATATGCCACCATAATTAATATAGTATAAATAAATGGATATTCTCATAACGACCCTGATATGTGTTTTATGTCAGTAATAGTGACATGATGAAAGCTCAAATGACACGAAGCAACGCCGAGGGCTATTACAGCATACGAAGGCCACCATTATTACAGACCGAGGACAAAAAACTGTGCCAATACTTATACTAATTTCGCATCGCTTTTTATTTACCAAATGGTGAACTTAAATATATTGAAAAGTAAATATACTAATAATTATTAAATATTCAAAATAAAATATGAAATATTTTATAGGGATTCTCTTTTGAAATGAAAGGTAATTTGAGGGATCAAGTGATTGGCGAATCGAAGAGGAGGGTTCCTGGGTTGGTTTGGAACATCATTTTTTCGATTTTTTTTAGTTCATGCCGAATTTAGGTAAAAATTGACAAAAATGGTAAAAAAATTGACTGGAAGCTCCTTGTCTTGAAACCGATCGGCAGCCCCTTTTTTCTAAGGTCGGGTCCACTGGTGCAAATATCTGAAACAAAAAGCTTATCTTTCTTCGATCTTCATTCATAAGATATAAAATTTTACTCCGCTAAGTACGAAAAAGTGAAGTAATTATTTATATTTTCTGATACCTTGTGACGAGATGAGTAAAACGAGTGGTCACAAGTATGGTCTGAAAAAAGAGGTTTGAAAAAATCAAGGATACGTGTTATTATCTAATTATCTGATGACATGAGTAAAATAGGTGGTCACAAGTAGGAGCAAATATCTGAAACCAAAAAAATATTGTCCATACAGCTGCAGTAGGGTTTATAAGGGTTTACCCCTGAAGTATAAAATTAAAAAACATCTGATCCCCTGTGATGACATGGGTAAAACGAGTGGTCACAATTAGAGTAAAAAGGCTAAACTAAAACAAATGTGTTAATCAGGATACAAATAGGTGGTCACAAGAAGGGTCAAATATCTGAAACCAAATCAAAAGTTTATTCTCCATACAGCTGTTGTAGGGTTTTATATTAGGGTCTACCGCTGAAGTTTAGAAAAGATTTTGTGATCTCCTGTGATGACATGGGTAAAATGAGTGGTCACAAGTAGACTGCTAAAACAAAGGTGCTAATCATCATACAGGATACAGCTCCTAATTCAGCCATAAGAATATTTGACCACAAAAAAGAACTTCAAATACAATAAAAATTGTTTTTCCGATATTCTTGTACTTGTTCAATACAAAGAATGCAGAAATTATGTGAACTTTACTGTACATATATGATACATTCATGATTTTGCGCTTAAAGGACACCAAGAGAACTACACAGCAGCCATCCTGTTAATGGCCCTGCTAATCTTTTAAGTTCCTTGTTATTCGTAATGGCCATGTTTTCTCGTGGCCCTGTACTCCCGTAATTGCCCTGTAATCTCGTAATGGCCCCGATTATTCCGTAATAACCCGTTGTGATATATACTTATAATTTATAAAATTTTGTCTTAACTGGATAATAAAGGCAAGCCAAAGTGGACAAAAATACACGATTTATTAATATCAACAATTATTTATAAACATTTATGATTAATTATTAATATTAACAATTTATCTATAATTCATTGGTGATATTTATAAATCATTTATTATTGTCTATAAATGGAAAAAGAATTATTAATATTAACAATGAAATTGTAAATACAATAAACAAATTGCGAATATCAATAAATGAATCATAAATATCTATAGATGATTTGTTAATATTAATAAATGAATCATAAATATTTAGAAATCAACTGTTAGAATTTTTAAATGCTTTTTGGCCGGGTTGCACGGAGTGCAAATCCGGGTTATAGTATGATGAATGTCGACCGGGCGGGCGGGGAAAATGGGATACTGATTTTGTGAAATCAACTCCTCCTACAGTTTTCAAACTACATTTTTGAAACTTCACAAAATGTTTCTATATATATTGAAGATATGCACCTTCCTTTTTGGAATTATTTTTAATTTTTTCCCCTATTTTTACGGACTTTGGAACTTAGTCATTTTTTATTGACATTTTCAACAAAGGGTACCTATTTTGTAAAATCCACTCCTCCTACAGTTTTCATCTCTTATCTTTGAAACTTCACAGAATGTTTCTATATATTTTGAATATGTGCACTTGATTTTATGGAATTATTTCCAATATTTTTCCTATTTTTCCAGACCCTTTAACTAAGTCATTTTTTATCAATATTTTCAACATATTCTATACACAGACCCATTAGGGAACCTATAAAAACATTTTATAGCTAGAAGCACCAAAAGGCAACCCGGCCATTTGAGTCTTTGACCAATTTTTTAAATATTTATAAATGAATTGTAATTATTATGAAATGAATTATAAATATTAATAAATGAATTATTCATATTAATAAATCACCCATTTTTGCCCACTTTGGCGTATGACAAGCAAAGGTGGGAAACGAATATTAATAGTAATTACAACTGAATTATAAATATCAATAAAGCAATCGTTACAAAAACAGGATAACAACAAACACCTAAAATGGCCAGGAACTACAATCACATGCCACAATTTACAAGCAAACTGCACCAGAAAAACAATAATGAAAACAAGAGACAAACATAGATAACGATAGGAACTCTGGATAGCCGGACTTGGTACCGGCACTAGCAAAAGCCAGTGGAAGGGTTTAACCGGTTTATGGGTATCCAAACCTCCCCTTTCTCTTTCCCGTTTCCCTATAGTATCATAAACATGCGAATAAAACCCAATACAGGTAGACTACTAACTCCATGACCACAATCTTGAAAGGAGAGAAAAGACAATACGTAATTTTGAAAGATGGGTCAAATGGTGCTCGCCGCTAAACTGCCGGCTAGGCTCAAGCAGCCTAGTCTGCTGGTAGAACACTGTCGCACTACGGAAGGAAAATCAAACTCGAAACTTCCCGAAGGGTTTGGTCAAGAATCATCATAAATCTCAGTAGACATCGGTAGTATCCCCTATTACATAAAGAATGTTAGTTACGTCCCAGCTTTTCAGGATTTTTAATCAATTTCTGGCATTTTTAACAACATTTCCGTGAAATTGAGGACTAGAAATGCCCATAGTAATAAGCTGTTTACGAGTAACGCAATATTTAGATATAACATGTTCATATCTATTACAAAACTTCTTAAATGTATTCAACAACTTATGAAATCTGCAACCCTGATGTAAAAGTTTGGCTGTGATAGTAGTAAATTCATTTATTCTGCTTTCTCAGGCAACCATCTGGTATACTGTCCACTGAATGTTTTAATCACATCTCATCGTGATAAAGTTTGGTTTATAAATGCACAATTTCAGACCTTTTTATAGACTATTTCCTATTCCTATGTTATTTACTAGTTTCAATTTTCGGATTTACGCCTAATTTGTTGGCCAAAATGCATCAAGGGAACCATTCAAGGTCCATTGTCGCCAAGTTAGGTTGTTGATTTTCCTATAAGTTTCAGATAGAATTCAGGATATGTTACTACAGTGTCCTTTTAAGAAAATTGAAAGGACCAACCAAAAACACATTGTGACTCAATTCAGTTTTAATTTGGTCAAATATTTGAATGACTTTTCGATTTAGTAATTATATATAGTAATGCCCGTAAGAATGAAATTAAACTTTCATATGACAAAATAGAAATTTTCTGAATATTGGAAATATTGATGACCGAGATAATGAATCGTCAAATGATTGGACTTAAAACCATTAGTAGTGAAACATGTCAACAAAGGACACTTTTCTTCCCATAGACCTAATGTTAAAATCCCGAAATTGTTCCCGATTATGCAAATGAGCTAATTAACCACGCCCATTTTTCTTTATATGGTCATCCATGATCCCTACTTTCAAGCGTCAAGAACATAGAGCACCGTGAGCGTAGCGAAATGGTGTGAGAGTGGTGTGACGATTGGGATGGGGCAACCGGGTTCAGTAATCTAACCCTAACCTCTTTCAATTGTTTATCCTGTTGTTATGCTTCGTCTTTTGTTTTTCTATTACGATCTCTGTTATATTTCCCTTTGTTTTGTGTACTTTGGAGTCTATGTTTTGTTTTTTTCAAACGTTACCCCAGCTTTTGCATCTGTTAATTGTTTTACCCCATTCTGTGTATTATTGATTTTTTGGTGCATTTCCTATTATTGTTTCCTGTATATATATATATATATATATGCACCATGATTATCTTGCTATAAGTGAAACCGGTTGGGAGAGACAAAATGTATTTTTTATGTGATTTGAACTATTTTTTAATGTAAATATAATTTAGTGCATTTTCAAATTTTAATTTTTTACTATATATATATATATATACTTTTCATTCAATTAGGCAATAAATAATACACTAATTTACGTATATATATATATATATTTTTTATTTTCCCCGTCATGAAGCAGGTATGGGTTAGGGGAATGGGGACTGGGACTAAAATAATAATAA
>MJUU01013823.1:3048-14774 GCA_002080025.1 Modiolus philippinarum | reverse complement strand
TAAACGCAGAGTGCCCCTTTGTTAAAATTCACCAAATGACCCCCTTGTCAAAATGTTTTACCCCTTTTACACCCATACTATTAGAGATATAGTTTAACACATGTCACTATTCGATTTAGAATGACAAAGATATCCCGAAAGCATATATAGTATGTCCTTAGTACTTGACGTAGGAAAAATTGAAATTTGGGCCCTTCCGGTGACGTCATACTTCCGGTCACGTGACTGCCACATGACGTCACTTCCGTAATCCTCCTAATCCTCGTCAAATCATAATTGAAAACCACATATACTACTAGTGTTTTTCTCGATCTCCAGAGTTATCGTTCGTTTTCCGTACAATGTATATATCAATCCGGTGTAACTTTGAGCTCCTGTAGCGATTGGTGAAGGTTTCAAGTCTCTATCTTTTACCGTTTAGGAGATATCGGGGACCCAAATTTCGAGAAAAGCCCAAAATACAATTTTTGATAAGTTAAGTACTATAGACGCGTTATATATGTTTTCGGGGTAACTTTAACCATCTAAATCAAATGGTGACGTTATTAAGCTCTATCTCTAATAGTATGGGTGCTATGATGGGTCCAAAATTTCGGGAGGGGCCCAAATTTCATTTTTTCCTACGTCAAGTATTAAGGACATACTATATACGTTTTCGGGGTATCTATGTCATTCTAAATCGAATAGTGACATGTGTTAAACTCTATCTTTATTAGTATGGGTGCAAAAGGGGTCAAAAAGTTTGACAAGGGGGTCATTTGGTGAATTTTAACAAAGGGGCACTCTGCGTTTACCCAGGCTTGTGACTGGCTACCCTACGGATAGGCCGCATTACCCCCATCCACCCTTTCCTTCTGTGACTTTACATTGAATCGTTGCTGTCTTCGATTGGTATTGGTTCGAACATGTACAATAGGTCATCTAACAGATATTTTCTTTTCTTCACTGCATATTGCCAAGATTCCCTGGTGTCGTAGTCTTCATCATCTCTTAAACGTTTGGCTGTATCTCTTATCTTTTTGTGAATTGGATCTTTGTTGAAATCCTGCATCCAGAACACCGTTTCGAGGTATTGGTTTCTCATATTGTCTCTAAAAAGTTTATTCATGTCTTCATATGCGGCTACACGAGCCTTTTCAGAGTCGTGTCCTTCTTCCATCAACTCTTCTACTTTCTTAGTGTATTGTGGTTCGAGTTTGTCAAATGTTTGATTGACGATCGGCTTCCATGGAGACTCTTGGTCATCTTCATCGTCAGTGCTTTCGTCCGTGGGTTCTTCTGACGTATTAGAGTCATTACTTTCGTCGTTGCTATATGCAGATTCATAATTGCTGTCTTCTGATACGTTGGACTCTGTATCCGATTCAGTTGGCGAAGGATCTTCCATATCGTGTTTCTGATTCTTGTGGCGAACGAGATTGAAGTGACGATTGGTCTTGTGTTCACAAATGTCGCAGTGATACATTATGGACGTCTTCTTCTCTCTGGATTTGAAGTACGAATGACGATATTTTACAGAACAAAGCTCTAAATACGGTCAGTTTGGGTATGTCGCTGCTCGCGTGCTCGTTTCACTGCTCGTGTGCTCATTTCACTGCTTGTGCTGCTCGCGTGCTCATCTCGGAAAAATTGCTGCTGCTGCTGTAGCCGCTGTGTGGTGGGAAAAGCTACATATTCTCTGTTTAAGGGTATGTTCGTGTGCTCGTTTCGCTGATCGCGTGCTCATCTCGGGAATATTGCTGCTGCTGCTGCTGCTGTGCATTGGGAAAAGCTACATGTTCGCTGCTTCAGGGTTTCCTCGCGCTGCTCGCGTGCTCATCTCATATTAATGCTGCTGCTGCTGCTGCTGCTGCTGCTGCAGCCGTTGTGCGGTGGGAAGAGCGACAAATTCGCTATTTAAGTTTTCAGTGCTCGCGTGCTCATTCCGCTGCTCGTGCTACTCGCGTGCTCATCTCGGGAATTCAGCGGTAAGTGGTGGTGGTGACAAGTGCCTTGTGGTGGGAAAAGCTGTAAATAAGCCGATTAAAGGTATGCTCACACTGCTCGTTTTCAATGCTCGCGTGCTCATTTCGCTGCTCGCACTGCTCGCGTGCTCATCTCGGGAATTTGAGAGGAGGATTTGGGCCTTAGAAGGAGAGGAGGAAGAAAGAAAAGACATTGCAATATTTTTTTTATTATTATTTATTTTTTATTATTTTTTATTATTATTTTAGTCCAAGTCCCCATTTCCTAACCCATGACTGCTTCATGACGGGGAAAATAAAATATGTATATATGTAAATTAGTGTATTATTTATTGCCTAATTGAATGAAAAGTATATATATATACAGCAAAACAATAAAAGGAAATGCACCAAAAAATCAATAATACACAGAACGGGGTAAAACAATTAACAGATGCAAAAGCTGGGGTAACGTTTGAACAAAACAAAACATAGATTCCAGAGTACACAAAACAAAGGGAAATAACAGAGATCGTAATAGAAAAACAAAAGACGAAGCATAAAAACAGATAAACAATTGAAAGAGGTTAGGGTTAGAATACTGAACCCGGTTGCCCCACCCCAATCGTCACAACATTTCGCTACGCTCACGGTGCTCTATGTTCTTGACACTTGGAAGTAGGGATCATGGATGACTATATAAAGAAAAATGGGCCTGGTTAATTAGCTCATTTGTATAATCGGGAACAATTTCGGGATTTTAACATTAGGTCTATAGGAAGAAAAGTGTCCTATGGTGACACGTTTCACTACTACCATTAAAGATAAGTGAAAGCTTTGACCATATTTATAACCACTTTAAAAACTATGACAGCTTTAAGAACTACATCCACGTAGAAACCAATCGTACAACCGCTTTTAGAACTGGTCTTAATAAGAGCTTTGACCGATTATGAAATTTCTACAGAATGTATGTTTTTTTTTCTGACTGCACTAATTCAAATTCAGTGGACAAGTTAATAAAGGGCTGTTTCTAAGTTAACTTGAGGTTAATTTGGACGAGACTTTATGTCTGCACCATACACGCTTTCTCAGATCAAAAACGTAGTACGAAAGGATAGTTAGCAGATGAAAAATGTATCCCAAGGTATGTTTCTAGTGATCAACATAGCTGATATATAATCCTTAGGCATCGTTCTTTTCATGTTTTTTTTTTACTTTTCTTGTGTTATCATCATCGATTGTTCTTCCAGTTGATGTGGAACGTTACAAAAAGTTGTTCATCATTTCTTTTTCAAAAGTTAACAATGTATTCTGTAATTTGCGCTTTACTTCTACTTGATTAAATTTGGTTGCCGGAAAATCTCTAAATTAACACTGACAACTAATTAATTTAGGTACCGGTTGGACGATTGAAGACATGCTCAAATATTTATATCCCTAATACCACTGGGTCATTTTGAAATAAATTTAGTCAAAATATATTCCTTCATCAATACCCTTAAAAATTATGTCCAGCTTCACTCTGTGTCAACGTGGCACTTTATTCAAGATGGCCACCAGAGTGAAACTTGTTTAACACTTGACTCTATAACGTAGCTTTTCATAACTAAATGAAAATGAAACCTTTAGCCTGGGTTGACCCACAGACAGTGTGATGGGTGCTGTATACAGAGGAGGACATGCTTACCCTTCCTGAACAGCTGAAGTCATCCTTGGTTTTTATAAGGGTTTGAACTGTCGGTGCTTTAGTGTTTAGTGAAGTCTTGTATATCATACTGTTGAATTTTAGTTTTTTCTTCGTAAGTGATGTTTGTAGTACCGATTTGTCCTTGTGTTTGTCTTGGTACTAAATAATCTAACAAATTTCGATTTTTTATACCCCAGTCTTAAAAGGTGGGAGTATATAGGATTCATCTGGTTCTTCCGTCTGTCCTTCCGTCCATCCGGCCGTCACACTTTCGTTTCCGGACCATAACTTGGGTTTGCTTTGAAGGAAAGTATTTTGGGATAATGTCTCTATTCATAAAATATGGGTCAAATTCGATTTTGACCGTGATCAACCGTGATCAGATTTTGCGTTCTAGAGTTATTTTCCTTTAATTAGTCAAAATCTGTAAATTTTATGGTTTCCGGATGATAAGTTCAGTTTGCATTGAGAGAAAACTTTTAATATTTTGGGACAATGTTTCTAATTATAAAATACAGATCAAGTTCGATTTTGACCGTGATCAGATTTTGCGTTCAAGGGTTATTGACTTTGATTTAGGCAAAATTTGTAAATTTATGATTTCCAGATGATAACTTCATTTAGCTTTGTGAGAAAATTTTAATATTTTGGGACAGTGTTACTAAATATAAAATACAGGTCAAATTTGATTTTGAATGATCGGATTTTGCGTTCCAGAGTTATTGTCTTTGATTTAGGCAAAATCTTTAAATCTTATGGTTTTCAGATGATTAGAGAATAACTAAATACCGAAGTTACTGTGAATTTATTGCGGCATATGCGCATTTCGCCAAGTTATTTCTCTTCAGTGCAGTCTAAACGTTTGGAAGACCATAAATTCAAAGATGTTCAAAAATTGATAAAGAATAACCAATATGATCTAAATGTAAAGCCAAATGTACAGCTTTGGAAGACCATAAATTCAAAGATGTTCAAAAATTGATAAAGAATAACCAATATGATCTAAATGTAAAGCCAAATGTACATATTCATGAATGAGATAACACATACCATGAATTTTTAATTGGTTTTGACTACAGGTTAGAAAATGCCATTATATTAGTAAACCGAACACAAAACAGTTCTTTCAACACCATAAATGCCTCACCGGCTGTATAACGAATGCTGTATGCAGGGCTTATTGAAACCTTCTAAGATCCTTCGATGTGGTTCCGAGCAAATTAAATGTGACATATATTTCAATAGTTTTATTTCGTAAAAAATGTGAGAAATGGTTAACTCCCTGAAATATGTTTAAAAAGGATTTGTCAGCTAACAGTGCATTATGTTCCAGCTAATAAATGCATCAATTGGTCGACCTATCATTAATATTTCAGATGTAATATCTGAAAGGTTTCGTTGTCTCATTCATCTGTAGGGAATTGTTTTCCAGCATGTGGTATTTTTGTTTCATCTGAAATGGGTCGTTCTTTCTGAATTTTAGAAAGGGCCTTGTTTCCTCTAAAGTTTGCATATGTTTGTAATCAGATGCCACCAATTAATTACTTATACTTTATTTTGTCATGCTTAGTTGATGCTGTTAAAAAATTTATGTTTTCATCATTAAAAATGACAATGTTTATATCGTTTTTTCCAAAGATTGGTCATTTGTGCTGGAGCTACTGTCGGTTTCAGGTCTGAAAATTTGAAGAAGCAGACGCATTCTGTACCACCATTTATAATTCTATCATTCCGTCATCTATTGATTGCAAATGGAACATTCTTTACTTTTTCAACTGATTCCACTTTTTCGTGACATCGGTCTTTTTTCATTCATTTTTAATCTGAAAGTAGCGTTTTCTCATCTGAAAGGACTTGCATAAGGCCGATTTAATCTGAAAGGTTTCGTTACGTTAATACACCTGCCTATAGAAAGGGTGAACATTTGTCATCCCTTTGCGTACGTCGTCCCTCGTAGATCTTCTCAAAATGATTCGGCCTATTAAAATTTAATTAAGGTAGATAGACACTGTTGCGCTGCGCAATATAATCGCGCATTAGAAAAATAAAGAGTCGGATACGGGGAAGGTTTCTTTTACGGGCCGGAACAGCAATTTGACGGCTTTCCTTTGTGACGTCATAATTGATTGACAGATTTGAAACGTCATATTTCGTTTACTTTGCCGCGAATTAACTCCCTTTTCCCGTAATTGATGTTTGCTCCGAAAACTTTGTAAAATATCTCCGTCAAAAGCATGGTGACACATGCATTTTTTCATTGTTACCAATAAATTACATCACAAGCTATCTTTTCACAAAAAATCATCAAATTCCCATGGATAAAAAGTTCATTTCTATTGAGCCAAAAATTGCCTTTCCAAATTTTCCCCGTGCATTCTATGTATATTAAGGTGAAAAAATGGCTAAAAATGAGCAAACTTTGATCCCAATTCTAGAAAAATCAAGCATGGTGACCCATACTTTTTATTACAGATTTCGAGTAAGTAGGATTTGTTCTTCAAATGTGCCAACTTGCAACAAAATCTCATGGATATGAATATTACTGTCTATCTACCTTAAACCAAACAACTCGTTTGGTAATTCTCTCCATGACTTGTGATTTTTAATAGTATGTACCTTATTTAAAATGAATGCCAGGAGATAACATAGTTAGCATAGAACTGGTCTCTGAATTCTCAGAAATCGTCTCGAAAACTACCAGACCAGTTTTAACCAAATTTGCTGGTAAAAGTACAAAGGTGGTCCTCTTATAACAATTGTGTTGATAATGTTTCTTATTGCTACCTTAGCCAAGCTATTAGTCAGTACCAATTTCAAGTGTGACATTATTGACTTTGGGTTATCTAAAATCCAGTACGCAAGTGAGATAAAGGTTCTTGAAAGCCTTTTGTTTCTGCTTGCTTTCTTCTTGTGATACAATGTTGTAAATCGAATTTAGACGAAGCAAAATAAACATCCTATGTCTTGATTTGTTTTATTCCAATTCTTATTTCTTTGTCGTTTTCCTTCCGTACAAATAAAAAATGAAATCAAAACGAATATATCGTCTTGGAACAGAACACGTCTAAAAAGCTGTAGTTTGCTTATATTCTGGAAACTTAAACATTCAAAATTGAATGAAGTTTGAATGAAAAGTTATTTAGCATGTTAAGAACTGGTTACTTGTTTCTAGACTGAAGTCGGGGCCTGGGTGGCCGAGTGGTTAAGATAGTTCTACTATCTATACAACAACTGTAGTCTATCACCACTGCGGTGTAAGTTCGCGTCCAACTTTGTACATTACAAAAAAGGGTGCACTCGACTTACAATTGTAAGTGATAAGGTATGTCAGTTACCTGCCAAAGGGCGATGGTTCTCCCCCGGCTTCCTGCACAACTAAAACTGACAGTCATGAAATAGCTTAAATACTGCTGAAAGTGACGTTAAACCACATATCAATCAATCAATCAATCTAGACTGAAGTTGCATTTAAAAATAGTTTATGAGATATTTGTAGCAGCAGTCTGATACAATTGCTCTACAATCCTATGGAAAGATTTTCATCGTGTCACTTAATACATGAAGATCGCCAAGTTTTATGTTAATTCCAAAGGGCTAAAACAACGAAAGCTGGAAATAGAATAAGATATATGAATGGTTAATCTAAGTAATTCTTGTCATTTACTTGGAACAATACTTAACAGATATTGACGGCACAGCTGTACGTATTCCTGATTACTTATTTAATTTACTATGTTTCTGATCCGTAAGTTTGTAGATCATATTTTATCCCATCAATTTCTTTTATCTCAACCCAATTCTTAACATATAGATATATTATCTTTTATTTGATCATGGTCATTTGTTTTATGTGTTAAACCTTCAAAAATTTCAGCCAGCGTTGCCCAGCTTTGGTAGCGCAACTGTCATTAAGATGCCCAAGTACATAAATAAACAAGATAAAAAATCTGTTTTTATTGTTTTATTTTCTCTGTAGCCTTTACATGAAAAAAAGTAAAAGTAAAACAACAAATATCAAAAGACTACAACAGATAACACCCGACATTGTAGATCCCAAAGTTTGTCAAATCTCAATAAATTCAATATCCTGCTCCTATGTATATACCTTACTAATCAACAAAAACAATCTATTACTAATGATAAATAGTACATATATTTTGTGTCAAGATTGAAAACTAGCTCACAAATTGCAAAGTTGTTTTAAGAGTTTTATTGAAGCGTGTGTCTCTGAGCCGAATCGCATGAGCAAAGAAGACAAATCAGATGGAAACTATCGGAAAAAGTGTCGAAAGCAGTAGTACTGACTTTTTACACACATTTCAAAAGAAATGGTGGGTTAAACCGGTTTAATAGGATGCCCCTCCTTTTTTTTAATGTCCAGACGCATCTTGAATTGCTATTGAAAGGTCGTATACAGTTTAAAGAAAGCATTATCAAAATACTAAGTAAAAAGAAGAATCTTGAATTAGAGTTCGGACCGAAACTTCAAATTTTTCCACAAGAGACTGATATCTATTATAGAACTTTTTAATGATTGTGTGAGACAGATATTCTTTGAAGCCCTGTTTAATAAGGCGGTCATGGAGATGACTATGTCTAATCAGAAAGTCTGTATGATATGTGCTATCTCTCGCGTAACGAATCAGTTGTGAAACATACACTCCGTAAGCAGAAGAAGCTAGAATACTACTGTCCATTTTAGGAAAATTGATAATTTTGAAATTTAAAAAAAATGCGTCTTAAATTTTTGTACTGAGATTATCATTTTCGTCAAATTCTAGATAAAAAAATGTGGATCTTGTGGTTACTGTCGTTACCTTTATGTGACGTATTTAAATCTATTCATATTCACTGATATTATCAAAGTCATGATAAAGCTAATAGAAAATTGTACAGTTTTGTTAACAGTTATAAACCATTTGGCAACACTCTTCATACTTAGTGTCCATATCTGGATAGATCGGTAGTTCGTTTGTAGAAGTACATAAAAATGTACAGTTTTGTTAACAGTTATTAACTATTTGGCAACACTCTTCATACTTAGTGTCCATATCTGGATAGATCGGTAGTTCGTTTGTAGAAGTACAGAAAATTTTGCATGAAGTGGCAGATTTGCAACTACGGCAACAGTTTGCATTTCCTGTGTCACCGATCCTGTGAGTTGTTGTAGCCGCCACCGTTGTTTCTGTTGAAGAAGAACTAACTATTGTTGTATTGTGCGTTGACTTGAAGGTGGTTAAATCTGCCCTTTGAGTTGTATTGAAACTATCAAAGCTAGATAGAGCCTCTGAACAGGAAGTGTCTTTCTTCAAGGTAAAGTAGGAAGAAAATGCAGTTGCGTAAGTAGCAATACCGATAATTATTCCAAGAATTATCAATATTGTTCCATATCTTGCATGTTGTTTAGCTCTTGTGAAGTTTTTAGTATCCCAGTTGTGCTTAGCTGAAACTAGATGATATATCGATACATACATGCTTGCTCCAATTTTCATTGAGCATAAAAAAAAATTTATATTATTTGATCTGATTTTATAATGAAAATGTTTAATGTACATAATATCAAAATATCAATGGCCAGTTCGATTACTTATCATTGTGTCTCCCCATTGCAAATCAAATCAAAATATATTATAAATCCATAAACCGAAATATGTGAAAGCTGACAGAGAAAATATTAATACCAATTACTAAAGCAAAACTCAGCTAAGGACAGAGTTGTGCGATAGGAAGATACCCCTTAGTTTAAAACAAAATTTTAATGACTTTTAGAAAGTGCAAGTTTCCAAATGAAATCGATTTTTGGGCCAGCACCGAAGTACTGACTACTCGGTTGGTGAATACCCTCGGGGATTAACAGTCCCATAGGGTCTGTAAGTCTTGTCATGTGACACCGAGATTTCACGATAAAATTGAAATTCGAAAACGTTTTCCGCCAAAACATGACGTCTTTGGATTATGACGTTCAATTTTTTGTTTGGTACGTCATATATTGTCGTGAGAAATGCAACTTCCGGGTACAAAAATTGAACCCGAAAGTTTAGAAATTCAACGAGACTTACAGACCCTATTATCAGAGAGCTCGACCTAGTGGTAATTAATAACACAACACTGAAATTACTCTGATTTTTATTTCTTGCTGATGACCATTTTGATAATGAATAAAAGTAGAATTAAAATGCTGAAGCTAGGGTTGGTATAATGCTTTTCAAAAGTGAAGAACAAAAAACTATGAGATTATATTATTTGTCTGGCGTTCATTTTAATTTAATCATTTAAACAATAGCAAATAGGTCAATAGCCATTCGTCCTTTTTGCAATGTGTCTTGTGTCTTGATATTTTTTAAAAGTAGCATTCACTTGCTTAACTACCAAATCAAAGGAAGAAGGATTAGATTAGATAGAGTTTCTTAATTGTTGGCTCTTTTCCAAAATGTCTTTTCAGCTTACCTCGTTCCACATAGATATTGTACATGCTGACATATCATAATAACGCTCCGATTTACTTACAGCCATTAATCATTGACTTTCAAACATATTTTCACTGTGGCAAATACAAAGGGTGAATATCAACCATCTTAAAAAGATAATCTGACCAACTGATAAATTTCTGTCAGAAAATTGACGCCCTGAATAATTATTTTGTGGCATTTTATGAAAATGCCATTAGATATTCATCACATTCGTACAAAATTGTATTCCTTGCCACTTTCTAAACTTAATTCATTCTACAAAATATGTTTAGATTCATCTGTGACTGACTGGCATTCTCTGGAATATAAATCAACAGCTATCGTTATGGACATTTCCAATCACAGACTGTTCAAACCAGTAATAACTTCTGCAAATAAACCCGAAAACCGATCATTTCTTAAAATTCAGTTCGCTAACAAAGGCCTAGATGCCATTGATCTCTCCAACATTCTGCACAACAAAACAGTGAAATCAAACATCCCCCTTACTTCAAAGACCAATCTTTTTCACTTATCTCTTATTCATACAATAAATCTATTGCCACTACTATTTTCCATCACAAACGGGTATTGCGTGATTTCCAGAATGATGACTTTAAAGCCAAACCGCCTGATTGCACCTGTTCCTCTTCCCCATTCAACTAAAGTCCTGTTTGACACGTGATAATCGGTGACCTAGATATCGTTGAAAACCAAAAATTACGAGATATCTTGTCAAAAGTTCCAAAATTCCGTGAACCCCAGCACATTAACTGGAAGTATGATTTTAAAATTATGATGGATGCAGTTGAGGAATATGCAAGAATGTGGGCGAAGAAAGAAAAGGAAGATGTGGAGACATTGTCAGACCGGATCAGGTCGATTAATTCATTAATCATTACTGGTATCAGGCGCTTTAAAACATCTATGAACACTGGAACGCCCAGTATATTTGATGGTCCTCATGTTGCAAAAACATTGACAAACCTCCAGGAAAAATACGTCATGTCACCTGCAGACAAAGCGTCTAACAATATTGTGTTCGTATGTAAGAAACACTATTTAGACTGTCTTGTTAAGGAGATGGGTATTGACACTTCATCTGGCAATCATACTTATACCAGGTATTCCAACGAAGAATTTTTTAAACCATTTTGGTGATTTATCAATTTTCAATGCACAAATACACAATGATGACATGGTGCATGAAGACGCACGTTAAGTGTTGTATTTAAATTTCAACATATACTTTTTAAATGCAAAGTTTCAAATAGATTCATGAATGCACATAGGTGCACGGCAATTTTAACTTTTACGTGAGTTTGCAGTTTTTTCGAATTTTAGTCCTAATTAATCGTAAATAGTGGTCAAAGCGTCGTAACTCCAAATATTTTTTGAACCAGTTTCTCCTTAGCTCTTATAGAACTGGTAAATACGAAGAAAATAAAATACCGGAAGTTGACTAATTGCAATTTTTTAATGATGTTAATTTAACCTTAATCTTAATTTTTTGGAGATTAAAAGTTTAATGTCAAATTAGTGAAGCAGATAACCACCATTTTGCACCGTTTTATTCATTCAATTCGAACATTCAATTTTTTCGTTGGAGTACCTACTTATACCCCAACTACATTATCAAGGGAC
>MJUU01013822.1:83095-93168 GCA_002080025.1 Modiolus philippinarum | reverse complement strand
TTGTATATAACTTCGAATCGGTATTGGTCTCGTGCAACGAAATATACGTTTCTTCCTACGTTTTCGTACATCCGACTGAGTATAAAGTATATAAATTGACAGACAATCCTATAAAACAGATTTACACAAGTATGAATTTTATTTTATTATCACAATAATTATTTTTTGGCGACCAGTTTGTCATCCAACAAAACAGGATTATCAGATTATTTTTTTTAAATGGTCAATGCTTTGAGAGGTTTACAGTAAACTCCACTTAGCTTTCGGAAACAAACCAATACAACTTTCTGTCAGTTTGAGACCTTGTGTTGCAACCAAGGGCACATGTAACACAAAACAACTCAATTTGGCATTTGATATTCAAAATGTTGAAATATTTTGACGACGAGAGTACTCAAACAATATGTATGCATGTTAAAAGTTATAAACTGTCGCAGGAAACAATTTACACCCCTTCTATGTCACGATACAGATAATTTCATTTGGCCATTAATTAATTTTTTGTTTATTTTATTTCATTCAAATTGCAAATATAAATACCCTGCATAACCTCCTTAATGATGTGCCAATACAAATTATAATAATCAAATATAAAATACAACTTTTTATAAAGAAACATCACTGCCTTTACTGTGTTTACATCAGTTGATCCTCACAAGTGACGTCACAACACTGGAGCCTCGTAATCGATCTAAAAATATGCATATCGCGGTCAACAGATTTATCAGTATTTACACACACTGTTCTCAGCTAATTACATACTGAGGAGATGTTTCACACATTGATTTAGTTATATAGATACAAAATCAATCAAAATACGATGTTGTGTGATTTAGTGTCCGGTGTCCTTTAATTGACGTTTAACTTTTAATTACAAATTAAATCCTTAACAAATTCAACCAAGGTAATTTACAATTAAAATTCAAACGTCAATTAACTTTAATTGACATTTGTGCAGCTCAGTCCTGATGTATAAGCATAGTTGCCAACTCAAATGATTTTCGCGTGTTACACATGCTTTTTAAACAGTTTACACACATAGATTTTGTCACACGGCATGTACACGCTTTCCATAACTTCACACACCATTACACGCTTTTTCGTTGTTTAAGTTTTTGGTTATTAGCGATATTGCGTTTTTTCGCGATATCGAGTTTTTTCGCAATTCTCTGGCATTTGTCTGGACTTTTCCACATTTTTGGTTATTGGACTTTTCATGACCGTATGCATGCAGGTAAATTTCTAAATTTCAATTTGGGCAAACACCTGATATTGAATTGTTTCAATAAATTTCTTGGTTGTTTACAACAGCTAAAGACACGAGTGCAAAGAGAAAACGACATATTTGTATCGGATAAGAGATAACAAAGAAAAATTTGGGAGTCCGAGTTTAAAGTCTAAGAAAGTGAGGAGTAGGGGAGTGATATGCAGTTTACACATTTTACTGGATCATTTACAGAAAGTGATCTAGTCTGATATACAAAATCTTGGGCTTACTTGAAAGTCTTAATCTGTCAAAATGGGTCCAAGCCCATTTCCTCCTACATATCCTAGCCAGCCACAAAAAAATATGTTGAATGATGAATGAGATCATCAAGGACAAGGCTGAGAAAATCTTTGCTAACTTTTTGCCTTATTTATGAAGTTATTGTCCTGTAAATTCAACCAAACTTGTATTTTTTTTGAATATGTACCTAGTTTGGTTGTTCTAAAATCAGCAAAATGGGCAAATGTTAAATACAGTGGGAGTTTATATTAGTAAATTGGTTTTATGTAAATTTTGTATAGTGATCCCAAAGTAAGTCACACCTTTTCACACGCTTTTTTGTATGTCATGTCATGACATGATTTTTCATTGTTAGAGGTTGGCAACTATGGGTGTAAGCCAAAATAGTGTTCTGTGAAAAAGTGTCCTTCCTGTTGTATATATTTTATTGGAAAATTGAAGAGGACAATATTTCATTATCATCATGTGTTTTACTCCGTCCTCGGGCTCTTTCGTAGGTAACAATATTAATTGTAAAGGAGGACAGAATTTCACGGAGGACACTATTTAATCTTACACTGGTGTCCAAAAGATGTTTGTGGCGATTCCTTTGAGTCTGTGCTCTTCTATTAGTTCCTTAATATCCCTAATGACATCTATGTAGTGTTTAGCTGTATAGTTTAGTGGCCAACCGTACATTGGCTGTGAATGTCTTAGAAGATCTTGAGAGTGTGAATTTGCTGGTGTATGTCTTCTTTTAACACATATTCCTGGACCAGGAGCACTGCTACCAGTTTTGCTAGTAAAATGGAGCCACTCTGGGCTACTGGTCTCTACAGCCTTACTTCTGGCTTGGTATGCTTAGACTAAATGATGGCATCTTCTTGACATGGTCCAGGGTTTTCCAGGCACCACCCATTGGTAAATGCTATGACCTGGTCATGACTGGTGTTGCTGAGGATGCTTTTAATTACTTATTTGCATAGTGCTGTCTGCTGTGTTGTCCTAGATTCGGAACTTCCCAGCTTGTTCCAATATGATATCAGCCAGACATGACATTCTTAGATTTTTCAAAATAGGATCAGTTTGTTCAGATCCACCGTCTGTTGGTTTGGTTGAGACCATCAAGATGTCCAGGCATGATGTGTCTGTCATCTTGGCCATGTTCTTATAATATTAGCCATGTACCTCAAAAATCATACATGTCACTGTTTAGTAGAACATGTTCAAAGTATCCATGCTGAGTGGCCATCATTCTGTTGGTCCTTCCTGTCGTCTGTCATAATTTTTGTCAAACTTTCTCTGCAATAATGATACAATACAAAACAATACAATACAAACTGTTTTATTGCCAAAATTTAGGTGCCCTTGCGGGCAGATGTTACAAATGCACTCATCTACATTGATATTAAAAAATCCCCCCCTTTCAATTTCTAATTGATGTGCACCAACCCAAAATTTAGAAAGAATACTACGTAATCTAAATTCCTCAAATTTGGCAGAAGGTTTGTTAAGTGATACTGTTGGATGCATTTTCAGATCTGCTAGTCTACTAGTTCCTGTTTATCAAATTAGTCAGCTTAATAGTCATTTTTTGTCTCGCCCGCAATGAAAGTCACAGAAAGCGAGACATAGGCGTGCAAAGTATATGGAGAAATAACCTTAATATCATGGTTCACACTAAATAACCCTTGTGAAGTGTGTACCATGTGATTGAGGTCGTTTCACAAGAGTTATTTAGTGCAATATTGAATTATAAATATTTAATTTATACCCCCGTTTGATTAAGAAAATTTTTTTTCTTGGCTACCTGTCCATCTGTCCTTCTAGATTAAAAAAAAATTGTGGACTTTAAATCTCTTACATCTTTGATCAGATTTGTAACCAAACTTCACAGGATTGTTGAACACAATGAGTAGTTGCACATATTATGTAATGATTGACAATTTTTCAAAGAGTTATGGTGCATTTTTTTTTAGTTTAAATTTATTCAAATTTAGTTGGTAGGCATTATTTCAACTACACCTCTGGTCTTGTATCCAACTTCACAGGATTGTTGAACAAAATGCCTAATTAGTTGTGCATAAATTTTCTTGGAATGCTTTGCCAGTTTTGAGGGTGGGTAAGACGAGGTATGGTCCCGGAATCCCGAGGAAATAACTGTAAAATCCCGTATTCCCGAGAAAATAAAATTTTGAATCCCGATTCCCGAAAAATGACAACGCAAATCCCGGATCCCGTTAGCGTTAATCCCGAATTCCCGCTGAATAAAATGGCTGATCCCGGCGTCCCGTAAAAAGTCCATCCGTCCCTCAGTTTTTGACAAAGTTATGGCACTTTATGATTTGAAAATTTTCAAATTATCTAATTGTGTTTCGGGGGAATATTCATTTTTGTAAAAAAAAATGTGTATTTCTAATTAATTAATAACTATTAAATACCGAAGTTACTATAAACTTAAATTCTGCATATGCGCATTTCGACACTTATGTCTCTTCAGTGCAGATAACATCAAAACGTTTGGAAGACCATAAACTCAGAGATGTTTAAAAACTGTAGAGATCAAATAACCAAAATGATCTAAATGTAAAGCCAAAATCAGCTAAGGACAGAGCTTTGCATGAGGGAGATACTCATTAGTTTTCAACAAAATTTACATTATAATTTTTCCCTTTTTTACTTGCAGACAGGCACAGAGAATGTCTTTAATTTTTTGTGAATAATACACACCTCTAGTTTATTTTTTTCCCTTTTTTACTGCAGAACGACACAGAGATTGTCTTTCATTTTTGTGCAAGAAAAGTATCAAAGAAGAGTCAGAAATCAGTGGTATTTTAGCTGCACATTTATTTGGACCTCTTGTGGATGATGAATACAAGATAGACGGTCGAAGTAAAAAGTGCTGCATATGTAATAAAGATATAATTTCTGGTGACACATCCTTTGGTAAGTGTGTGTAGATCAGCAGTACAATACACCATCACATGCAACACTATTAAATATAGCATGGGGATGAGGTCAATACATGAATTTATAGACGTGACTCATGGAGCATAAGTGTGTAGTCAGCAATACAATACAGCTTCACATGCAACAAACTTAAGTTTATTTTCGTTCGTTTTAGATATGAAAATCTAATAAAAGGGATTATTTTCCTCATATTTTCAGTGGATTACCGCTATTGATAGTCCAGATTTGTCAATACGATTCTTTTATCACATAACAATATTTGGCTTCTGTCTGACCTTTTCCACTAAGTCTGTGTGGTCAACAAAATTAACACCAGGAAAAGTGCTAGACAAGGAAAAATCAGACACAGAAGTGTAAGATTTACAGCCAGGGATGAAGTTTGCAGAGTCCGAGATGATTGAAATCCAACCAAGGGAATTGATAATATGAGATTTCCTGTCTAGGATGTTCACTGTCAGTGTTAAATATTGTTTCTCTAATTTCTAGCAAATATAAACACCTCCTGACTTATGGGTTATCATAATGATAATCAACATGGGTATTACTTGATCTCAGTTGGCGATTAGTCAATCTTGTAAATGTCTCATGTCAGTTTCCAGAAATAGTGAAACCGGATGTTGATGAAATTAACACCTGCATCATTGTCTAGCGAAACAGTTTTTGCATTTTTATGACTAAGATAACTCAATTTATTGATAATATGACTTTTTTTATCAAAACTATTATATTCAACACCCCTTTCAATGAATGGTGCAATGATACACATAGCAACAATGATAGCAACAAAATGGCGGCATATTTGAGACTGGAGATTCCTTTACTTCAAATAAATTTAGTAGAAATTAGAGAAACAATCTCTAACATTGTTTTCCGGTTTATTACAACAATTTCTCACATCTCGATAGTTAAGTTAATACATTTTAAAGTTCTCGGATAAACCTCGGACTTTAAAATGTGAAAATTTAACTATCTCGATGTGAGAAATATACATAATAAAATGGAAACAATGTTAGAGACTATATTTCTCACTGACTTTATTCTTTCAAAAATATATCAACACCAACATCAAAATGCCATTTCTGTTTGTCTGTTTACTTAAGGTGTTACATTTTAGCCACATCATAAAAATTAAAATATTGTTTGTTCCCAAACCCTGACTCTGCCCAGCCAGGTGTGGGTAGGTAGGTAGGGAATTTTTTTTTTTCAATTTAACAACAAATTTCAACAACATGATTTTTCAATGCAGAAAAAAAAATCCTCTCTAAAAGTGGTGATAAAATATTTTGGGTGGCAGTGATTTTTCTGGGTTGGACGGGTTTGGGGAAACAAACAACATTTAATTTTAGGCCTTGGACTGTATGCCTAAATAAAAGTGACAACAAAAATCTGAATCGATCAAAGGGAGAGACCAGTAAGGGAAATCTGTATAACATACGACAGAATCAGGGAAACAGCCCAACACAGAACATTTTTGGCAAGCCATCATTCCCGACTTGGAACGGGCATTTTATAAATAAATTGATGGGTTAAACCAGGTTTAATGATGCATCAACCTCCCGCATATATGACAACTAACTATAGCTTCTGTGTGTCCAGATTGTGTCAAATGTCAAAGCCATACAAACAAAAAATGTAATATTGTCAAAACATTGAATTTTTTTCACACAGGTAAAATGTTTTTGTCGTTAGATGTACAAGCCTTGTCTCATACAGGTAAAATGTTTTTGTCGCTTGGTGCACAAATCACACTAAAGTGGCATAAAGAGAAACCTGAAAGAAGAAGCCCAAGCTTAAACAAAACTGTCTTCAATAAAATTGGAAATTGGAATTGAATATTTATCAATAAAATCTGGATATCGTCCAATAAATTTCTTGAGAAAAACTATTAATCTGCATTTATCGAAGCCCTGATTTAAAAGCATATGAATTAAACATCTGTGTCGTTGTAAAAAATTTTGATAGTGACTACATGCTCTAGCGTAACGGATTAATTGATAATATATACTCCATACACTGGGGAAGACGGAATATTACTGTCGAGGTGTGGAAAGTACAATATCAAAATTGTAATCGTCTCTTTTGTCATGAATTTGTGTGCTAAGCACCTAAGCATGGCTTCTTTTAAAAGGAGAATTTTTGTTACTCTTTCCTGTAAAATTTTACTTCAGAGGATTCAACACCTTATTAATAACACTTAAGGATAGTCACTCTTCAAGTTTATTATTTCAAGGATTTTAAAATAAATATTTTTACTTATAAGCATATGGATCATACATCATTTTAAGCAAAAAATATTTATAGATCAGGGTGGCAATTTTTGAGATTAAAGGCCTGAAATTTTGGGAAACCAAACTTCTCTAGAATTTTTTAATGAATCATGATGGATAAAATAAGAGAATTCCGAAAGTCAGACACATTTTGAAAGCCTGAGGAGTGACCATCCTTAAACTAAATACATTCATGATTACAAATGAGAACAATGTGTAGACAAATAGTTTGTTATGTGCAAAACACAATTCAGTTTTAATATATGCTGGTAAACTGCACATGATTTTTTTGTCTTGCACTTATGCATGACAGTAATCCCCTACTGTGTTTAAAAGAGTTTCAAATTTTAATATCTTTTTTTATCAAGGTCACAGTTCAGTTTGGCATGGAAAAGCTGACATTGTGTTGAGAAATAGTATTGTGAAAGTTGATGATACCACTATTAAAGGCAGCATGGATGAAAATCTCGGAATCAGTGAACATGAGATCAGTATATTGGAAATGGATGATGAACCGGAGTTTATTGAAGTTAAGCTGATGACAGCTCCTAAGAAAAAAATATCTTCTCAAATGTTGGCCCAGACAATCGTTAATGCATTCTGTTGTGTTCAGGCCAACAAATCTCTATCAAATATGTTCATCCCGTCATTTTTGGCATCAGAATCAGAAGTATTGATTTACATGTATAATTGTGAGAGAGACAAATTACTTTCGAGTCAGAGTCTGTCGTTATGGAAAGATGACTATAAGTTAAATATAAATACCGTATTATACATTTGGATGACTTTGAATTTTGATGTTTTTGAGACACAAATTACGGAGACTTTGCAGGAACATTTCCCTTCTTGTAAATTCAGGGCTACAGTTGGGAATAAAATATTTGATGTTTATAAAAATGAATGTTCAAAACCTATGAAGGATGATAAGATTCCCATAGAGTCATCGTCAAAATTGTTTGTGGTCAATCCACTGATACAAATTCCTGTAACATACATTGAGGAATATGTACAGATGACTGAAAACTTAAAGATAAGTTTTGAAAGCAACAATTAATAATGAAATTAAAAAATGGGAAGCCTGCTTTCAGGCCATTGTAAATAAATTCCTTGATTCTTGTCCAACTTTTGTAAAAATTCTGGGATTGCAGGTGAATTGGGGTTTAAAAATGCTGTAAATTTTGAAGAAAATGGCAAAAAATGAGCAACAATCTAAATTTTTCTGTAGGGGCTGAAAAAAATCAAGGTGGGAGTGGATGAGAATATAGGAAATGTTTCATTATGGCCCACTTGCTTAAAAAATATATATGGATGTTTTGAAAGTGAAGACGTCAAGTATGACAGCAAGTCCGCAGGAAGAGTTACTTAATGTGATACTTTCCATGGAGACATTCAGAAGCACCATTATTCTTTTTTCGACAACACTATTAGGTAAAATAGGCCATATTGCTATTGACAGTCACAATGATTACTGTATTATGTCACAGTATATTCAATTATAATAGGACCCATAAGTCTGGTTCAAATTGGACACTGCCAGGTACATAATGTTACCTGGAAATTAGATTTTGTATGTAAAATATTTAACATATCAACAACAAAAAAATCATGCTTTGGCGAGAAATGTTTTGGAATTGCAATTTTAAATGTGAAATTTAATGGTAACATGGCACGACTTACAGAGTCTATTTTGTGTATCTTATTCTGTCTGAAATGAACAACATTTCAGGCAGTAAGATCAAAGGAAAAATGTACAAGTTGCCTCATTGGTGCAGCAAGGCACTATCAATACATGTTTACAATATAATAGTTTAAAAATGATGATTGTGTGTAAAGATAGTGGACAAGCTAATATTAAAGTTAAAAAAAAGTTTAGAGATCCATGCCAATATAGAAACATTGACTCGCATGAACTGCTTTTCCCACCAGCAGTGGTAAAACTTGTTACATGATGGTTTGGTTCCTTTCTGATGAAGCAACTTGTCCATATGATCAGTTATGGTAATGGATTTATTAGATTTGATAAATTATATCTGTGATCAGTTGTACCTAGGTTTTGGTAAAAGTTATTTCCTTTGGAATATGAAAATAACTAATTGTTGCACTATGCTTAGATGAATAAAGAGTTTCACCATCAAATTTTATACAGAACTTTATGATTCATTTACTTTCAGCACTTTTATATCAATCTGGATCTAAATATCATTATTGACTCTGGTCAAATAAAAACTAAACTATATGAGAAAAGGGATAATTTTGGTTTCACTATTACTAATTTCCCATTCCTTGACGGCGACGTTCCTGTAGCTCCATCATAAGGGGTGTGTATGTCTCAACTACTAGAATTTGCACACATTTGTTCTACTCTTGACGATTTCAATGAATGTAACCTTACTATCACAGCCGAACTTTTACAACAGGGTTACAGATTTCACAAGTTGTTGAATACATTTAAGAAGTTTTATAATAGATATGAACATTTGATATCTAAATATGGTGTTACTCTCAAACAGCTTATTACTAAGGGCATTTCTATAGTCCTTGTTTTCACGAAAATGATGTTAAATAATGCCGGAAACTGATTAAAATCCAGAAAAGCTGGGACTAACTTACATTCTTTACATAATAGGGGATATCAAAAAGATCCGTTTAATTAGCTTTGAAATCTAGTGACCAGAAAATTTTACACTAAATTTTACACTCTATGTCTACTGAAATATATGATGATTCATTACCAAACTCTTCAGGATGTTTTGAGTTTGATTTTTCTTCCGTAGTGTGACAGTGTTTTACCAGCAGACTAGGCTCCTTGAGCTAGCCAGCAGATTAGCGGCTAGCATTTCAGTATTACGTATTGTCATTTTCTCTCCTTTCAAGATTGTGGTCATGGAGTTAGTAGTCTACATGTATCGGGTTTTATTTGTACGTTTATTATACTATAGGGATACAGGACAGATAAAGGGGAGGTTTGGGTACCCATAAACCGGTTTTACCCAAATGCGGGCTTGTGCTAGTGCCAGTACCAGTCTAGCTGTCCCAACTTCCTTTAGTTGTTAATATTTGTCTCTTGTCTTGTGTTTTTCTTGTGAAGTTCCCTGGCAGATTGTGATATGTAATTGCAATTTTCAGCCATTGTAGATGTTTCATGTTTCAACTGGCCTAAAAGGCCATGTGAGCTATTGCCATCACTTGGCGTCCGTCGGCGTCCGTCTGTCATCCGTCCAATGTCTGTCCGTCGTAAACTTTTTCAAAAACCGTCTCCTCTGAAATCACTGGGCAAATTTTTACCAAACTTGGCCTGAATCATCACCAGGGTATCTAGATTCAAAATTGTGTTTGATTAGTCCGAGGAC
>MJUU01013822.1:48546-75923 GCA_002080025.1 Modiolus philippinarum | reverse complement strand
CCAAAATTGCAACTGATTCAAGCTCTTTATTGTGTCCATTTATTTACTGTATCAAGCTCTTTACTGTGTCCTCATTCATTTGAATTGCACTCATGTTCAAATTTCAGTATTCGACATGCTGCAGTCGTATCATGCTGCGCTCGGCGTAGCCCTTTATTAGATCTGGCTATAGCCAGGATGAGCTTTTGTCATCATCTGTCTGACATAAAAATTTCATTCAAAGATTTTCTTTATCCAAGAGGGCCGCCATTTGTGAACACAGTTTTACATTAACTCCATGGGAACACACATTGTTTTTCAGGTCAGCTCTATATTAAGATGCCTGCCAGCAGTGAACATAGTTGAACAGTTGATACTTTAGGAAGACGCATTCAAAGATATTCTCCACTGCAACTGTTGAGCCAATATGCACAGTACTTGGCCTCAATATCCTTGAATGGTCTCCTGAAAAAAAAAAAAATTTCAAGTCCACGCATTATTCAAGATGGCCACTGACAGGGAATATAGTTAAACATTGGAACCCATTGGAAAACAGACTCTCCTCTAAAACTGCATAGCAAACTATAACCTAATGTGACCAAAATGGTCCTTGAGTGGTCCCTTGCAAAAAAAGGTGTTTTTAGGTCAGTGCTAAATCCAAGATGGCCTCCAGCAGGAAACATAGTTAGATATTGGACTCTATGGAAAAACTTTTCTCCTCTAAAACTGTTAGGCCAATTGGAACAGAACTTGTTGCAAAAGTCTAGAGGGGACAAAAGACTGTTTAGGTCAGCGCTATATCCAAGATGACTGCCAGCAAGGAACACAGTTCTTATTTTGAAAACACATTCAAAACATTTTCTCTGAAACTCTTTTGAATCAATTGAAACAACAGTTGTCAAGGATTCTTTTTTACTGGTCCCCATATTTTAATATAGTCATTAGCAGAGATCATTGGACCCTATAAGAAAACGTATTCTAAGATATTCTATTCGGAAACCATCTTGCCAATTAGGCCCAAATTTGGCATCAATAATCCTTGGGTGGTTCCCTGCAAAAAAAAGAGATTTTTTTCAGGCCTTCCCTTTATGCAAGATGGCCACCAGTGGGGAACATAGTTTTGCATTGGATCATGTATGAAACACATTCAAAGATCTTCTAGTCTAAAACTACCAAGCTAATATAACTAGAACTTGGCCACAACAGTCCTTAAAAAGGTCCCCTGTAAAAAGGTGTTATATCCAAGATGACCGCCAGTGGGGAACACATGTAAGCCAAAATAGTATCCTGTGAAATAAGTTCCAAATGGTACTAATGTTATTGATATATCTATGAGGTTTATTTTGTCTGGAGATTATTTCACCAGGTGAGCAGTAAATACTTTCAAACTGGAGATTATTTCTCCAGGTGATCTATGAAATATGTTCCAGTTTGGAACTTATCTATCTCACGGTGGATAATATAAACCGTTACACATAGAGGAATTATTTTCCGAAATGGCCATACAGCTCATTAGAATTAATTGCAGTTGGAGTTAACATATGTGTTATGGTTTCATGTTCATATACTCTATATCCTTTCGTAAAATATTTAACATGGGACCTTATGGAAAAAGTTCTCGTCTGGCTTTTCCGGGACAAATGGAACCAAACTTCGCCATAATGGTCTTAGATGGAACCATGCATAGAATATGCTTCTCAGTTTAGATGACCACTAGTAGGGAACATTATGTAACATTGGACCCTAATGGAATCTTTAAGAGATCCTCTCCGCTTGTTTTATGTATGCATGATTATCTTTGTTTTATGTTTGTCATTATGTCGGTTTTAAAAGCTCTACAGAGCTTATGTATGTTTGTTATAGGTTTTACCGATTTTAAATAAATTTTACTTGACTTGCTGAAACTACATATCCAACATAAAATTAACAACGATGATCTTATACAAATTGTAAAGGATAAACTAGTACAGAGACGTAAAAACGTTGAGCTGATGTAATATCAAATTGTGCTGAAAGCCAAACAGGAAAATTAAGTACTTATGCACTTTTTAAAACATATTTTTGTGCAGAAAAATATTTGTCAGTCATAAAGAACAAAGAGATCATAAAATGCTTAACAACTTTTAGAATAAGTGCCCACCAATTAGAGATTCAAAGGGGAAGATATAAAAATGTCCCTGTCAATAATCGTATTTGTAAGTTATGTAATTCGAATGAAGTAGAGGATGAAGTACATTTTCTCCTTAATGGCAGTTGTTATGAACATGGAAGAAAAAAAAACTTTTTGATGAAGTCTAGCTCTCATGTAAAAATTTTACACTGTTGTCCCCAAAAAATAAAATAATATGGTTAATGTCAAATGAAGATAATAATATAATTGAATTAATAGCTAATTTTGTTCATGATTGTACGTTAAAACGATCAGAACTTTCAAAGTCATGAAGTCACTCAGGTTATGTGTCCCGTGCTTGAGGTGTATGCTCTTATAATATTACAGTTATGGCGTGTTTGTCCGTGTGAGAATTTCTCATACGTTTACTAATTCATTTATTTTTCAATTTGGCTGTTCAGTATTTTCATTGTTTTTACTAAAATGTTATAATCTGTACACGCGACTATTTTTGCCCTTTCAACATAAGTTACTTTGCAAGGTTTGCAAGGTTTGCCTACATCTATTTCGATGTGCCCCGTGTTGTCTATCGATGTTGTTTTTGTCCTTATTTTTGTCTTTCATCGGGCTACTTAATGACAAATATTTGTAGGCATACATTGCCCGATTTTACTTTTTTCCTCATTGACCGCTCCCGACGTGTGTTGCTTCAATGACATATTTTAGCTGCGATCGATGTTGCTCAACATTTTTATTCCCTTCTTGTTACCCTGGTGCTTTCAGCTGGATAACCCCGAGCATCGCCCAAGTTGGCACTCCATGGCGGGTGGGGAGCAAGAGAGTGACCTTAATATAATTTTTGTCAAGAATACCACTTAAGTGCACGCTAGGGTCCTTCTTGATCTCGCTTGAGGGGGTGAATATTGTTTACCTCTAGTTGAAGACCCTCAGGCGACATCAAAATGTAAACAGGAATAAAAGCCCTGTCCTGGATAAACTGGAGTTTTCTATGTATCGTGTGCGTTTTTGTCACATGTACATTCACTCCATATCCTTTCATTTTTCCTATAGCTTGAGACCTTAGAAAAAAATTAGTAAATTTGTTATTACTGTTTGTTTGTTGTGATGTCATAATGCTTATACTGTATATTTGTTGTATTACTGTAGTTGTTAGTGATCTATGTGTTAGTGTGTATCTTTTGGATTTTATGTAACATGCTGGAGACGGTCCGAATTGGAAATAAAGTATTCTTCTTCTTCTTCTATCCAATTGGAGCCAACCGTTTAGCACAATTTAATAGCCTTTAGTTTGTCCTCTATTAAAAAAAGTGCTATCAAATAGATGGTTGCCAACAAAGAACATAGTTGAACATTTGATGCAAAAAAAAAACATGTACCAAAGTCTTTCACTGATATAACTGCGCAAATTAGAACCATAGTTTAAATGTGGACTTTTAATAAACTGTTATGTTATCCCGGGTCTAGGTAGAATTCCAAAATCATAGGTAGTCTTTGGGACTTTTAGGATTTTTACCAAAGTTGGAATCACGTTTTTTAATTCTTAGTATTCAGAATTTTGTTTTTTAAACACTTGCTTAAATATGAAAAAGAAAGGAAATGGGGTAAATGTCAAGGAGACAACATCCCCATCCCCAGGTTAAAACACCCAAAACAAGGCATCTAGGGGTCATCGTACGGTCTTCATCACAGTGAGGAACATCTTACCATATAGCAATTATATAAATATAATTTTATATGTTAAAAAATATGAGTCTTTGACATTTTCCAGAAATTTACAATTAGACGAAACCGAAATCAAAATTCTAAAAGCTTATTACGTAACTACAGATTTTATGCAACAATTCTGCAGCAAAATCAAATCAATAAATGTAGATGGAGTTCCATGAGAAGGACAAACGGATGGAAGGACAGGCGGACGGGACCAAAACAATACTCCACATTTCTAGAGAAAAGTGCAGGGATAATAAAATAAGTGAGAACCAAACCGTCAGTGAAAAACGAACAATCCAGGGACAACGACAACATCGGAAACACCAAGAAACAAGGTCACAACATGGGTACGGGACAGTAAAGAAAAATAAAGAAACACATACAGATGAACAACACGGACCCAATAAAAACCATGAGTGAGATCAGGCGTTCCGATAGGGTAGCATCTTCTGCTTCTTATAAGACACCCGCCTTGTTGAACATGTGAACTCCGGTAGTCAAGCTCAAATCCGATATAGGAAAAACAAACTTGAGCAGTAAAGGGAAAGATCATAAAGTAAGCTGAACTTGACGTCTAATCGTTTTTGTCTATGAATTAATTAAGTATGTTCAAATCAACTATATTTTAAAAATAAAAACGCTTATGCACAAAAATAAACAATAATACTTATATGAGGAAACTTTTATCATGTATTACTATAAATTGATGCTTTTTCAATGAAATTGGGTGTTAGAAAATACAAACTTAATAATATTTGACCTCATATACCACATGCGCACATCCAAATAAATACTGAAAATGTCGAACAGTAAACGAACTCCTTTTGCATACGTAAAAATGCAAAAATAGTACAAATTTAGCTTTAGGACACTAAAAACGACCCGTATCCACGTTTAATGTAAATGATACCGGCAAATTGCTTTTTTCCTCAATTGATCAAATATCACGAATGTTGTTTTCTTTTCTTCTTTTCCTTTGTGTTTAACTGGTCAACAACAAGAGTACCATCCTTCTGATATATAGATTCTTGTCGACTCCGAGCACTTTTTACTCGGCTCACATGAGTGTGAGTAGCATGCAGCCTGGTGAAAATCATGTCAATTTCTTTTGGTGTTATATTGGGCCTTGGTGTCGTACTAGACTGTGGTCGTCTATCGAATTGTGTAGATGGAAGTTGTACTCTATTGTATACACGTGCGGATTGAGGCCGATGTAGCCTCTCCACGATTTCGTACACTGATTCCGAGTCTGCTTCTCTAAAGGCAGGTGCCTTTGGCATATTTATACCTAAATCTTTATCATAGTAATTTAAACGTTTCTGATACAAGTTCTGAACATAATCCTTTTTTCGTGTTGGTAAGATGTCCATTAACTGTTTTCTTCTTTCTAAATAATTGGAAATTTTCCGTTCCTTCACAAACGAAATCGGAGCACGCTCGCTTCCGCTATACAAATTCTGTAAGTTTTTGGCCGTACACTGTCTATATGAGTATTGAAATCCCGCCATAACGTTCAACTAATTCAACTAACACATTTCTATCCAGAAATTTCGAATATTATAGAATACCCCTTCTTATTACGTATTTGCATTCCTGCAAAGTATTGTAAATAAACATGGAATGCACATTTTCATCACAACATGGGGTAAAAAGAATAAATATTGATGTCCAACATACAACAAACGAAACTTGGTGCAGTGGTCTGGAAATGAAATCTTAGTACAAACCTCTCATTTCCTTTGTTCCAATACACTAAATACATTGTTACTCAGTGATGTTTAACGGGTTTTAATACATTCGGACATTCAATCCACGGATTTGATCAATTAATCGGATTAGCCATGTAAGTGCTTTGTTAATTTCATTAATTGTCAAAACGTTTGTATTATAACAAGTAAAATTAAATGTTTAAGGGTCATAATCTACGATTTTAACGTCATAGGGACATATTATTATAGTCCGTGTTGGGGTTATGTTATCCATTGTAAAGCAATTCTTGCATGAGATCAGATTTATGATATAGGGATATCTTTCACGAGTGTAAATTGAGCCCAGCGAAACAATAGGAAATTTCTTACACGAATAAAATGATATCGCGATCTTTAATTTTGCTCGAATGCAAGAATCTAACTATTTCTTCCGTAAGGGGTGGTTTACAGTGGATGATGACCCATGTGAGATCGACATACGCGACCTCATCTTCCATGGGTAAATGAGCACCCAAAAGTGTTCATTTCTGTGATAAAACAATCGTAACAATATGCCAAACGTCATAAAACACCTGAAGTCGAAATGTAATGTACACTCAAATGGAAACGTTACCCACACAGTATAATTATGTTTCCAGGTGTTTCTTGTCGTATTTTTACATCATCCGTGAGGAAATAGGAACTTGCATTCGATCAAAATATCTTAGACTTGTGTAAGAAATTCCAGGTCTTTTCCTCTCGTTTCGCTACGCTCAACTTGAGGGAAGACGAAATTTCTTACACTTGTGAAATATAGCCCGATCTTTAACTTTGATCGAATGCAAGTTCCTATTTCTTCCATTACAATGTTTCTATTTCACATATGAGAATAGGTATATAGTTTATTACCAGACTAACAAACACCGACTGTCATAAAACGGAACTTTACATTGGCAGTGTGACAGGTGCCATGAATGGAGCAGATCATGTGACAGGTGCCACGAATGGAGCAGACCATAATTTCCTTTCCGGAGCTCTTGATGATACCTGAAGTTTTTGTAGGGTTCACACTGCTAGTGCTTTAGTTTTATGATGTTTTGTTTTTATCATGATGTCTCAGTACGTGTTGGATATGCATGGCCGTGTTTTTGGATTTTTGAATTTCTCCTTCATTTTTGCTTCGGTATTCGTTTTCTGATGCATTTGTCACCGTTAGTATTTTCATTTATTTTTTTCAGTTCGATGTCATCTTTGTGCGTTTGTTATACACACAGCTTAAAACAATAATGAGAAAAAGGACAAAATATTCTACATATTATATTAAACATATAACTTTAAATCTAGGGAATATTTGTCACACGGCCGGGGAGGTGTTATGGTACACAATCTAGTTTGTGTCTATTACTGATATAGTGGCATTTATTAAAGTCAACAGGACATGCATAGTGATACAGCCAGATTATCGGATGGTATTCGTATCTACCTTCAATCACAACAGAATATCTAAATTCCTGTATCGACAAACGTCATAAAGTATCGACCAACGTCATAAGTGACAAATAACTAAATACCGAAGTTACTGTGAATTTACTTTCTGCATATGTTCATTTCGACAACTTATGTCTCTTCAGTGCAGATAAAAACTAAACGTTTGGAAGACAATAAAGTCAAAGATGTTTAAAAAACTGATAGAGAACAAATAACCAATATGATCTAAATGTAAAGCCAAAATTAGCTTAGGACAAAGCTATGCATGAGGGAGACACTCCTTAGTTTTCAACAAAATGTACAAAAATTTAGATATTGTAAGGCTACGAAAATAATCGGCTTTCGGGTCAGCACCGAAGGACTGACAACTGGGCTTGTGAATACCCTCGGGGACTAACAGTCCACCAGCAGTGGCATCGACCCAGTGGTAATAAATAACTAAATACCGAGGTTACTGTGAATTTACTTTCTGCATATGCGCATTTCGACAACTTATGTCTCTTCAGTGCAGATAAAATCTAAACGTTTGGAAGACCATATACTCAAAGATATTTAAAAACTGATAGAGAACAAATAACCAAAATGATCTTAAGGTAAAGCCAAAATCAGCCAAGGACACAGATTTGCATGAGGGAGATACTCCTTAGTTTTCAACAAAATTTACAAAAATTTAGATATCGTAAGGCTCCAAAAATAATCGGCTTTCGGGTCAGCACCGAAGGACTGACAACTGGGCTGATGAATACCATCGGGGACTAACCGTCCACCAGCAGTGGCATCGACCCAGTGGTAATAAATAACTAAATACCGAGGTTACTGTGAATTTACTTTCTGACAAACGATACTTTAAGACAAACGTCTTAAAGTATCGACAAACACTTGTCTTCTTATAAAATTTTAGTTTCTTGATATTTGGGTTATTGGATGTGGTTTGTTTCCATTGATTTATTCACTTTTTTACCTTTTCGGGGCCATTTAGGGCTTACTATATGGTATGAGGTTCCTCACTGTGTTGAAGACCATATGGTGACCCCTAGATGTTTTGTTTTTTGTCGTTTTAATCTGGATATGGGATGTTGTCTCCTTGACATTTACCCCATTTCCTTTCTTTTTCATCATAAGGGAGCAACCATTTGATTTTTATGGGGGGGGCTATGGTCAAATTTTCCATCCTGCCTTTTTATTTTTGGAAAATTGAAAGCCTGCATTTTTTTTGCGCGCTTACGCGCGCCTGACTTTTTCTTTTCAATATCCTTAAAATTATACAGCCAAATCTACCATCCTGCATTTTTTTTTCAGGACAAGTACTGTCCTGGTTATTTTTTTCTAGATTTTTGGCGTCCTGTCTTTTTATTTTAAATTTGACCATAGCCCCCCCATAAAAATCAAATGGTCGTTCCCTAAAGTATCGACAAACGTCTTAAAGTATCGACAAACGTCATAAAGTATCGACAAATTGTAATAAAGATTTTTATTTGACCGAGTGGAAACAAATATTTTTTTTCTGCCTGCCAATGGCTTTCTTCAATGTCTTGATTGGTAAATTGAATGTTATTAATTAGTAGAAAAACTTAATTTCCCTAAGATATATGTCATGTAACGGACAAAAACGCCGATTATCTTAAGAATGAAGTCCATTTCTATGTCTAAAAATCTATATCACAAAAAGACGAACGTCTGTCAATAAAGTCCACATTTCACTAAAGGTGAATTAATTCATGATACTCTATCGGCATATAAATGAAAGGCTAAAGTCAAGACCAAATTAAAGCCATTTCATTTGACTTTAAGATAAACAACGTACTAAAAGGTTGATATATATATATATATAACTCAATGGACGGCCTGTCTATTACGAAAGGCTTGTGTATCCGAAGCATGCAATCGTTCAAAAATAAGATTAATTTCTCCTTCTGTATATGGAACACTGTTTCTGGTTTGTTTTGTATTAACATCCTGCTTAGTTGCTGTCTTTCTAATTCTAACTGTATCTCCAGGGTTGTATAGACGTCGAATAATTTCATTGACGTCATTTGCGTCTGCCTGGCGGAATGCTGGCGCCTTTGGCAAGTAAGTCTTGTATTCAGGATTATAGTCACAAGTACGTTTTGTATATTTTCTATCAAATGACAGCTTCCTTGCCTCTTCAAGAATTTTGTCACGTTGTTGTAATTTCCTGTCCAATATGGACTCCTTACAGGAGAGTTCTATTTGAGACTTTCGTTCTGGACCACTATATATGTTCTTTAAATCCATTCGAGATATAGAACCATATGTAGATCTGAATCCATGTGCCATTATTTTTATGTAAAACCACGGATAACTAACAAGACATCACAAATTATATTGAACACACGTACTTACAAGTAGAATGGTATAAAATGTATAATTATATTCAACAACACGAGACAGTGATTTACAAAGAGAAACAAAAACGTTATGAACTGCATGGTCTGTTTTGAGTTTTAATTAAATATTTTACTATATATTGATTTGTGTATTGGTCACCGACAATAAATAAATGAATAATGCTGTCTTTGTAACAAAAACACCAGTTCAGTGTGCTTTCATTGTTACAAAAACATCAGCTCAATGTCCTTTGATGGTTACAAAAACATCAGCCCAGTGTGTTTTCATTGCTACAAAAACACCAGTTCAGTGTGCTTTAATTGTTAAAAACATAAGCTCATTATACTTTTATTGTTACAAAAACACCAGTTCAATGTGCTTTCGTTGTTACAAAACCCAAATTCAGTGTGCTTTCATTGTAAGCATCTATATCTATCTCGCTCCAATTTTTGCGCTTTTCTGGTTTTTGAGATTGCCTTGAAGATTTGTTAGCCAGTTGTGTCTTTAAGGAGATGGCGACTGGATAGTGGCCGGAGACGTTAGATACTAAATTCCTGACAATTTCCTTTTTAGAGAGGTCTCTATTGGAGCCATTTGCATGAAGGAGGTAGCCAAAGTCACTGCAGTCTTAATTCACCTTTCGGGTTGACATAGGTTTTTGCTACTGTATCATATTTGATACTTAAATCTTGTATAAACTGTTTTATATATTTTGTTCTTTTTTTTTCAAGAGATTTTACCAAGGTCATCATATCTCCTCCTATAATGATATCATGTGTGTTTTGATATTTTAAATGTATGACATCTTGTAAGGGTGTAATATTTTGATTTATTTCTCTTTTCCAAATAATAGCTACTCCTCAGTATCCTCTCTGTAGTTTACTTTGTTGTATATTATCATTCATAGCTACAGCTTTTCCTGCATAGCAGATGCTGGGTCCAATCACCTCGATGAGTTGTAATTGAAATTGATATAGCCAGTGTTCTTGAATGAGCAGAATATCATGGATCTCTAATAATTTTTTTTAAAGTGTGGGCACTAGTCTTAATGTTCTTACAGTTATAGGCTCCATGTTTAATCTGCTGGTTTGAACTATAGATGGTTGCTTCTCAACAGTAAAAAGGAGGCTTGGTTGTGTTTTCGAAATTCTCTGTCCGTTGTTTGTTGTTACTTATGTTGGTTGTTGGTCTACACCGGGACTGAATATTTTGGTTGTTGGACTACACTGGGACTGAATATTTGTGTTTTTCACAATTCTTTGTCTGTTGTATGTTGAATCTACCATTTTTTGTTGGCATTCCTTTAGACTGAGTAATTATGATCGGTGTAGGAGTTCTCTTGCATGAGTTAAATGGGACACGTACTAGGTTTGTCCCATGTATTGCAGTAGGAACTGCATGTTCAGGTACATAAATATACGAGTTTTGTATTCTGTTGGTGGATCTTTGAATGAATTGGAGATTGTAGTGTTTTGACAGGCTGACTTTCTTTAGTTGGAACATGATTGATTTTACTTGAATCATGTTTTAATGAACGTAAGCTTACTATGACAGCCAAACTTTTACAATAGGGTTACAGATTTCATAAGTTGTTGAATACATTTAAGAAGTTTTGTAATAGATATGAACATGTGACATCTAGATATGGCGTTACTCGCAAACAGCTTATAACTATGAGCATTTCTAATCCTCGTTTTTACGGAAATGTTGTTAAAAATGTCAGAAACTGATTAAAAATCCAGAAAAGCTCGGACGTAGCTTACATTCTTTATTTAATAGGAAATATTGACAAGATGCTCTGCTTTCATCCTCAGTTTAATTTGCTTTGAAATCTAGTGACCTGAAAATGTTGCACACATACTGGACTCTCACTGATACTGCCGATGTCTACCGATATATATGATTTTTGACCAGATTCTTTGGGAAGTTTTGAGTTTGATTTTTCTTCCGTAGTGCGACAGTATTTTACCAGCAGACTAGGCTCCTTGAGCTAGCCGGCAGATTAGCGGCGAGCACCCTTGACCCATCTTTCAAAATTACGTATTGTCATATTCTGTCCTTTCAAGATTGTGGTCATGGAGTTAGTGGTCTAACTGTATTGGGTTTTATTCGTATGTTTATTATACTATAGGGAAACGGGACAAGGGGAGGTTTGGGTACCCATAAACCGGTTTAACCCATTGCTGGCTTTTTCTAGTGCCGGCACCAAGTCCGGTTGTCCCGAGTTCCTATCGTTGTTTACGTTTGTCTTTTGTCTTATTTGTGTTTTTCCTGTATAGTTCCCTAGCAGATTATGGAATGTAATTATAATTTTCAGCCAGCCATTGTAGATGTATCCTGTTGTCCCTTTTATTTCATTTGTATTGTGTACAGGGACTCCGTTATACACATTGTTACGTTGGTTGATTTCACTTTGATAACAGTGTTTTTTTATAATAATTGTCACTCTGGTTTTCAATTGAGTAATTAGTATATTTGATGGCTTAAAACTGACATTAGGTTAACAACTCTGTTGTGATTTCTGGTGATTTTTTGGGTTGAATTTCATGTTTGAGTATCTTTGTCCTAGTTGATATACGAGGTTTTTGACTGATTGTTAAAATTTTGAATTTGAAGGTCAACTAGTCTTAATATATATATATACAGTATCTTTTTGCTGTATACCATTTATTAAGTCGCAATTTCTGATTCTTTTTGTGTTTCATTGTATATTAGTAAGACGACTTTTTGAACTTGATGTATCGGGTTGCTCTTCAAGTATAACAACTTTTCTTTTCAGGGTCTAATAGGGTCTGTAAGTTTCGTCATGTGACTCACGAGAATTCACGATAAACAGGCAATTCGAAAACGATTCCCGCCAAAACATGACGTCTGAGGATTATGACGTTCAGATTTTTGTTTGAAACATGATATATATTTGTGTAAAATGTAACTTCCGGGTACATTTTTTGATCCCGGAAGTTCCAAAATTGTACGAGACTTACAGGCCCTATAGCATTACTATTTGTTTGCAGCATCTAGTTTTATAATATAAGATTCTAGTCTGATATACCTATCATGGTCATCTTTGAATGTTCTTTCTCTTAGTAATATCTTCAGTTCATCCTCTCGTTTTTTCAGTTTAATTTCTTTTTGTCGTAATTCATGCATTTTAACATTATTGGTATTATTTTTCATTATCTGATTTTGAGTACCATCATTTTGTCTGATCGGTTGTTCTGAGGTTTGCTGAGGATCATTTTTTAACTTTCGTTTAAGGCGTATTGATTTTTCTACCATTTTGTATTTGCGTTTTGTGAACAGGGACTCCCTTATTCACATTATCCAGATTTGGTTATTTGTATTGGATTCAGAATGTACATATGTTTTTGAGTTGTACTTTCTGAGTCTTGGTCATCTACTCCTATTACTCCTATACAATTATAACAAGATGGAATGTTATGAGTATAATTGAGATCTTCACTTGTACATGGTATGTTGCAGACAGAACAAGCATCCAAGTCGTCTCCCTCATGTACAGAAGTGTTTTCTTCAACAAAGAAAGTATTGGCTGTAGAACTGCATATTTGTAATGTATTTTTTACTTTTGTTACAACTTTTTTGCTACTTAGTTGACATGATTTAGAAGTGTTCTACTCCGTCAATTTCTTTCGAGGTTAAGGTGAATCCAGTGATCTTTGACATCTGCATCTTTTTGCTTCACCAGTGAGGATTCAGGGATATTGGTAGAATCCATTCTTGAAGGGTAAGCAGTATGTAGGAGGTTTTGCAGTTGTGATTGCAGTATTTCATTCAAAGCCTTTATATTTAGGTTTTGGTTTTCAGATAAGCACTGTTATTATGCCAAGTTTTCTTCCTATTAGCTAGATAAGTGCCCTGTGGTTGTTCAAATGTTGTGATCGTCTTCTATTAGTCTTTTTGTCGGGCAAGGGATGACGGCCATTGTAAGAAAACTTTGGCAGTTAAGTTAATGTTTGTTGACGATAACACATTGTTATGTGGTAGAAACGACCAATAAATTATTGTAAATTGTAAAGTCAGCAAAGATAAAACAAAATTGGCTCAAATTAACTTTTTAATCAGACAACAAATAATTACAATATGTGACTTATCTGACAATAATGAAGTCCAAGTAATAGTCCAAATGAATATTTCACTTAATTCCATCAATAAATGTCCAGTAGAATAAGCCTTGTAATCCTCACTAAATAGTTAATAATAGATTCACAATAATTGATGTCGATTTCCAATACGAAAGATGTGCGTAATAATCCTATATAAACTAATTAATCCTGTATAAACTTATTAATCTGACTGACTTAACCCTTTTCAGCTACCTAATATAAATACTTTCATTATTTCTAGAAAAATCTATCCACAAGATATAACTAGAACATTCTAATCAACTGACAATCACATGACTAGAATGATTACTCTAGAAAATTCTATGCGTTAAATATTAAATTTAAATTCTAGAAATTTCTATATGTTCTAAGGTGAAATAACCTTGACCCTTGTTTATTGTAAACAAGTTACATACTAGGCCAAACAAATTACATTATATTAAGGCCTTACAAAATAAAAACAATCAATACAATGTGTTATAGAATATTTACAACATTTAATTACCTATAACAACATCCATGGATCAAAGGGTAAAAAAGCATGGATGTAGCGTTGCCCGACAATTAGCAATGAATTCCGCTTAAACCATCGCTAGGGGCCGTCTTGAACTTGCTATGAAAGGGTAAAGTTCTTTGTTGAAGGCCTCATGGTGCCTTCGAGATGAAGACAACAATGAAAGCGTTGTTCAATTGCTTAATAATACCATGTATTTGTAGAGACTTTGTCTCATTTGCATTTACTCCATATCCCTTCATTGTATTAAATTTGTTATTTCCTTCAGGTCTAACTGTCTTACTGAATTTGTCTATATTTTTACCATTTACCAGTAAATTGGAAGCTGAATGGTACATATTTATGGCATAGTCTCTATTGTTGTAAATATTATTGACTTTAATTGTTACTTTAGTGATGTTTTTTTCCTGACTTATCAGAAGAATTAGTGACAGAAGCTGTTCCAATTTTTGTTGGATATTTGTGATAGTATTCGACAGCAGCCTTTTTAAAGAGCTAATAGGTTGCAGCATCTGTTTCCATTATAACACCACCTCCAGTAAATTATAATGGTTTCTCCAAATATAGTTGGTAGTCAGCTTGTATTGTAACTGGTGTAAGTGTCTGATGTTGAGACAGACACAAATTCTTGACTAGATATCTTTTTGTGTTGAACAATCATCGTCGTAGCCATAGTTGATGACGTTAAAGACAATGTCTCCTTAATTCACTAATGTTAACCAAACAACATTATAAGGATACAGAAATGATTAACTTTCCACCTAAAGATAACACCTTGTCTACTATGTACTGGGTTCCTAAGCTTCACAATAATCCCTTCAAGCATCGTTTTATTTCGGCATATAGGAAGTGTTCTACCACTCATTCATCCATCCATTTAACTAGTTCACTTACTTGTATAAAGGAGTTGGTTATGAAAAACTGTGAAAAACTTATCAAAACTCTGGTGTAAATTACTTTTGTAGTGTTAACAATTCTATTGAAGTTTTAGATAAACTTCAATCTACTCAAGGACAAGTCTCATCCATTTACAGTTATGATTTTTCCACACTTTATACAACCCTTCCACATAATTTGATTAGGGCAACTTATTAAATGGTCTTTTAAAGTTCATTTGGATATTTTTGGGTAGATCCAAAGTTTGTTACCGGACTGACTAACACCGACTGTGACAGAACCGGACTTTCCATTGGCAGTGTGACGGGTGCCACGCGTGGGGCAGATCATGCTTACCCTTCCGGAGCACCTGATGATACCTCAGTTTTTATAGGGGTTCATTCTGCTAGTGCTTTAGTTTTGTGGCGTTCTTGTTCATTTTTGTTTATATTTGTTTTGTCTTTGTCATACTGTCTCAATTCGTGTTGCTGTGAATTGCCGTGATGTTGTATTTATGATTTTAGAATTTCCCCTTTCCTTTTCTTGCTTCGGTATTCGTTTGCCGATGTATTGTTAAAAAAAACAAGGATTCTTATCTAATATTTCCTACCATAATCATTGTTCCTGGACATGTGATGAAATTATTAATGCACTCAATCTTTTGCTGGGCAACATTTTTGTTCGTTTTGGCAATACTATTTATCAACAGGTCATAGGTATTCCCATGTGTACAAATTGTGTACCTCTCATTGGGAATCTTTTTCTGTTCTGCTACAAACGAGACTTCATGAAAAAACTTCAAAACGGAACCATACAAAACAGTGATAAACTTATTGCTATTTTCAATGATAACAGCAGGTTTAATTGACGATATCCCTACTATTGACAATCCCCAATTTTTAGATTATGTAGAAATCAATTACCCACAAGATCTGAAATTAAATACAGCTAACATTGACGCAAAATACTGCCCATTTCTGGATTTAACTATCATTATTGACTCTGGTAGAAAAAAAACAAAAATATATGATAAAAGGGATGACTTTGATTTCACTATTACTAATTTCCCTTTTCTTGACGGCGACATTCCTCTAGTTCAATCCTACGGGTTGTGTATTTCTCAACTAGTACGATTCGCACGCGTTTGTTTTACTATTGACGATTTTATTGAACGTAACCTTACTATCACAGATAAACTTTTACAACAGGGTTACAGATTTCATAAGTTGTTGAATACATTTAAGAAGTTTTATAATAGATATGGACATTTGATATATAAATATGGCGTTACTCACACACAGCTTATAACTATGAGCATTTCTTATCCTCGTTTTGAACGGAAATGATGTTAAAAAAGTATCATATCAAGAAACTCATTAAAGATGCGGAAAAGCTGGGTCATAACTTACATGGGATATCCACAAGATACTCTGCTTGCATCCGTTAAATTAGCTGCAAGATCTAGTGACCTGAAAATTTTCACGCATAATACTGCTGATAAACAAATGACGGGATGTCTACTGAAATACATGAAGACTCTTTACCAAACCCTTCGGGAAGTTTTGAGTTTTTAATTTTTCTTCCGTAATGCGACGGTGTTTTACCAGCAGACTAGGTTCATTTAGCTAGCCGGCAGTTAAGTGATTTTCTTGTTCAAGATTGTGGTCATATAATCAGTAGTCTACATGTATTGGTTTTTATTCGTACGTTTGTTATACTATAGGAGAACGGAAAAGAGAAAGGAGAGGTTTGGGTACCCATCAACCGGTTTAATCCTACCACTGGCTGTTGCTAGTGCCGGTACAAAGTCCGGCTGTCCCGAGTTCCTATCGTTATATATGTTTGTATCTTGTCTTCATTTTGTTTTTCTAGTGTAGTTCACTTGTAAATTGTGACATGTGACTGTAGTCCATTGTAGGTGTTTACTGTTATCCTTTGTAATGTGCATATGAAAACAGCACTAGATGTCAACATGAACCATTACATAATACTTGGAAAAATCATAGAGAACTTAATGAATTTATATAAACAACGCAAGTTAATTTATCAAAGTTCTTGAGGTTTATTATCTGATGACTGATAAATAAAAGCGTTGTTCCATTGCTTGGTTTAATCGTGTTTTCGTAGAGACTTTGTCTCATGCGCATTTACTCCATATCTTTTTATAGTAAATTACATAACGAATGTATAGTTAATTACATAACGAATGCAACAATAGTTTAAAATTGTCAATATAGTGTTACCAGTATTGCAAATAAAGTGGTAGAAATTTGTTTTTCGCAGTATGAACAGGCATTTGAATCCGTCCTATAATCAAACAGATGACCTGTTGGAACAGTTTTAAGGGTCAGAATGAAAGGCATTCATTTTTTTTTATCGTTCCACTTAAGGAAGACATTCCATATCTAGGTTGTCAATTGAAACCACGGGTATAAATATTTCAAGGTTATAAATAAAAGTAGTTTTTTTATATCTAAAAATAATTTACGTTTTATTTGCCATGTATTGAAAATTTTCAGCTTTAAATAGTTAAAATAGATATCGTCAATGAACGAATTATCAACCTGTTACGGTTTTCTACAACAGGGAAGTTTATTTGTACATCAAAGGAAATGCGTTGGCAGTGAAATATTTTAATAGGAAGGGAATAATACACATAAAATGGCAAAGGAAAGAGAAAACTTCTATAAAAATACATCTTTAATAGTAGATCATTCGAAAAAATCATTGACAGATTTACTACAGTTTTACTTATCAAGACAAGGCTTATCGTTCGAGGATTTTATAAATAAACACCAACACGAAATCTACCATTTGAAGCGCTGTTGTCAGAGTACCCCCGGATACACATTACCACCAAACCGTGTTCTGTATGCATCACAACTTGAATTGCTGCTTAATAAATTTGGAGCTACTTTGTCATGTCATGTTCCCGGGAGACGGGCTGATTTCTGTTGCTGTGCAGCCAAACAAGGAATTACAGTGTATGTTCTGGATATTACCCTTGCAAGAACTTTATTGACAAATTTTTGTGCTGGTATTTTCTGGTACAGTTGTTTGAATTTACAAACGATTACGCTTGAAGATTTTCTTAACCAACACAAACATCAACTGTTCCATTTAATGGACCCAACACCATGTTGTCAGTGTACACCTGGATACGTTTTTCCGGTAACACGTGCACTTCTGAAACCTCATCATTGGAATCTGTTATTTAATAACCTGGCGTTACCATGTGTTCTCCATCGAATTGTCCCAAGTTCTAATATTTGCTGTGTTTCTGCATCAAGTGGTATTATTACAAGTAACCTTGGTAACGAACTTACTACTATATTACTAGAACACTGTTGTTCTTTACGTAAGGCAGTCAACAACTTAGTTCAAATGAGGAACAGTATCTACGGACATGCAAAAGAAGGAAGCATTCCAGATGTCGATTATGTATCTTATAAAAATCAAATTGAATCAGGAATTCTGGAGATAGCTAGAGTATGTGGCAATGAAACGGAGACAAAACAAACATTACAGGACTTGGACAAGCGATCGTTAGACGAAACACTTTGTCTTCAGTACCAAAATACAATATTGGAGCAAATTCTGAAGGACAATACTCTACTACAGGTACTTATATAAACCATTAAAATTGTTAAAAGTGAATATATATATATATAGAATAATGGAAGTTTTGTTTCGGATACGAAAAATATTTTTATCAATAATGTACGAGACCACTTTGTGGGCGTGTCTATTATTGGAGACAATATTTGGACAAAACTTCTATTATTCTTTTTATCGGTAATTAACGAAATCGTTTGATACAACAAATTTAGAAAAAAAAATCAATTTTGAATAAATCACGAAAAATTGACTATTGATTAGTTTGGTTAAGGAATTTGTGCGAATCTATATTTCTTTATTTACATTGATGCACTGATTGACAAGGTAGGCGTGGCTTAAGTTACTTTTTGCCAATATTTTTTTCGTATTCGGGCAGTAGCAAATACTGAAAATATTTGCCTCCAGAGATAAAAGGAAACTAATACAAATTAACGACAATATGAAAAAATTGAAATGAGCTTCACAGATCATCAAAATAGTTCGAATATTCCGTAATGACCATGATAATGGTTTTCCTGTGGGTTATATCGGATAATCATTTTAAAATTGTACACTTGCCTAATTGACACTCTTTTCATGCAACAACGTCAGTAGAATATCGAAGAATTTACAAAAGTAGAAATCCAAAGACATGGCCAAGACGAGAACACAGAAAACAATGACGTTAGACAGCTATAACCGCTAAGTTTTTAGGGTTATTTTATATGAATACTTTGTCGATAATTGACGATTGTCTTTGGGTGGGTGTATAAAGTACAAACCAAAGTACACTATATACATTTAATACTTGTTTTCACTTCAAGAGCAGAACATCGACTCATTTTTAAAGTTGCACAATGAATATCAATATAAACAAATTGAATAATAACGACACGGTATAACGACTGTTAAGCCCTTAAGGGTTAAAATGTCCATTAAACGTTAATTGCCGAAATTGACATACCCGTAAACAATAAATGATTGACTAACTGATAAATGTCCTGTGTCGGGTCACAATCCAGTAACGTTATGTAATATTGCGGACATAATAAAACGGAAGCCCGGGTTCTCCACCAAATATAACCGCTAAGTTTTAGGGTTATTTTATATGAATACTTTGTCGATAATTGACGATTGTCTTTGGGTGGGTGTATAAAGTACAAACCAACGTAAACTATATATATTTGATACTTGTTTTCACTTCAAGAGCAGTACATAGACTAATACAATAAATATCAATATAAACAAATTGAATAATAATGACACGTTATAAACGATTGTTAAGCCCTTAAGGGTTATAATGTCCATTAGGCCTTAATTGCCGAAATTGACATAATAATACCCGTAATAAATGATTGACTAACGGATAAATGTCCTGTGTCGGGTCACAATCCAGTAACTTATGTAATATTGCGGACATAATAAAACGGAAGAAATAAATGAATGTAAAACTATTTAACAAACAATTTTACGTAATCAGTAAGTTCGAAGTTTATAGAGAAAACTGTCACCAAAATCTTGTCGAGCACAAGCGATATTTGTTTTCAATAAAATAACGTTTTATTTCAATTGAACAGCACTGCATCACTTTTCTCCCGGTCATACAGCCACAAAGCTCAGAAAAAAGCACAAATTTTAAAACGACACTCACAGTCAGAGCTCCCATGAAACTGAGAGTGACATCAGGTGATCCGGAAGGGTAAGCATGTCCTGCTCTGGTAACAGCACCCGTCCCAAATTACTAAATACCGAAGTTACTGTGACTTTAGTTTCTGCACATTCGCATTTCGACAACTTATTTCTCTTTAATGCAGATAAAATCTAAACGTTTGGAAGACCATAATCTCAAAGTTGTAAAAAAACTGAGAGAGAACAAATAACCGATAAGACCTAAATGTAAAGCCAAAATCGGCTGAGGACAGAGCTTTGCATTAGGGGGATACTCCTTAGTCGGAAGGTGGTCAGTTCATTAAGGGTAACATTTTTAGCACCAACCGTTTGATTACTCAGGGAGATAAAATGGAAGAGCAAAGGTTAAGTTTTCCTTTTAAAACCTAACTTTGTTTGAATTAACTCTGTTTCTACATTGAAATCTGTTCAACCCCGAACACAACTGATAATGGTGTATACAGCATTAAGCTTGGTTTTTTAATATCACTATCATGATGAATTTTGAAATGTTTAGAAATTTTATTTAAAAATTGATATATTCACTATACAAAATTATTTAATCACACATATTGCTAATCTTAGTCTCGCAAGTTTAAGTTTAAGGATTAAGAACTGATTGTGAAACTTTGATCGTCCCTATGATTATGGCACCTTTATCATTCAAATTTTAAAGATGAAATATTCTATTTTTAGATTCCGATTAGCGCATTTCGTGTCGAAAGTCTCTTCAAAATGATCTGAGTGTTCTTTAAACAGCGTAATTGGCATAACTTTTCCAGAAAAAGTTTACCTTTCGAGAAATGTTTTACTCTAAAAGTAATACTTACCTGTTGTCTCCTGCTGATGAAAGTGCAGACACTTGTGTCTAGGGACTGACATTTTCATGAAACAAGTGCCTACTAATGGAAGGACTATTTACAGGATATAACTTATTTGAGTGAATAAAGTAATCCTTAATATTTGTTATCGAAAATAATATTCAGACACCAATTCAATTATCGGAAACGAAAATAAAAAACACCCACAAACAAGGACACCAAATAACAAAATACCGAAGTTATTGTGGATTTTGTTTCTACATATGCGCATTTCGACAACTAATGTCTCTTCAGTGCAGACCCTTTAGTTGTCAAAAAACAATATTCCGGTAACAAAACAATAAAAAAATTAAAAAAAATTAAAAAAAAAACCACTGAAACTTTCCATTGTGTTTTTGTAGAAAGTTGACGTCCTATCGACAGAACTGCCAAAGACTGTTAACAAAGCAGTGAAGGTTGCATTGGGTACCGACACGAAACTAACAGAAGGTAAATATTCATATATTTATATATTCATATATACTTTTACTTTTTACAGTATTTTTTACTTGTTATATATATATTTTACGAAGGGATACATTTTTTAAAAACATTGTTGTACAAGTTATCTTTCCATTTTCCAGTGGCAGTCAGAATTTCCCGTCCCGTGGCCCTTTCCATACCTCAAAGTGATTATTTATTAACAAACTTGTTCTCGTCTTGATATAACTGAAATATTGCTGAGTAGACGTTAAACAGTATTCAATCAATCAATCAATCAACTGTTCTTTGCTCTCCGTCATTCACCTAGAAATATTCTATGATCTTGCTGATTATAACATGTATCAATTGGCTGGAGTCACTACAAATGAAAAGGCACTATTTTTATAGTACTATTTTCGAGGTCTGTCAAACATTGGCATATTGAAATAGTGTACTGCGCCCTGACAATATTATGGCTTTGACATTTAACACAATCTGGGCACACAGAAGCTATATTTAGTCGCCATATAAGCGGGAGGTTGATGCATCAATAAACCTGGTTTAACCCACCATTTTATTTATAAAATGCCCGTTCCAAGTCGGGAATATGACGGCTTGCCAAAAATGTTCTGTGTCGGATTGTGTTCCCCTAATTCAGTCGAATGTTATAAGGATTTTCCTTACTGGTCTCTTCCTTTGATCGATTCGGACTTTTGTTGTCACTTTTATTTTCTATTTTACCTTTTTAACCCGTTCCCAATGCAAACCTCATTTAATTGTCATTGTCCCAGTTGGTTATCTCTTATTTTATTTTGATGTAAGTAGTCTTTATTTCCTTTAACTTTAATGAATATCATTCGGTTTTCTTGGAATATGTTTTAAAACTTTTTTTACCCCCAAATATAAGTTGAAATAACTATTATGATTAAATATTTATTAAGATATGAAAATATAAAGAATTATGGATTTCTGATGTTAATTGTTTAAATGTTATTAAATACAAAGTATTTCCAGAATTCTGCAGTTTTGTTAATTTTCTATGTTTTCACTACAAATATATCTTGAAATGAATATTTGGATTACTAAAAATGGAAAGATAACAGGAAACACTCACTCACAAGTAACAAACAAAAGATAACGGGAAACACTCACAATGGCCGAAAATCATAATCACATGCCACAATCCACAAGGGAACGACACACGAAAAAAGATAATAAAAAAATACAGAAATACAAAAAATATAAAACTCTTTCTTCTCTATATCTCGTTCTTGACTAAAAACAAGAAACACTATAAGCACAATAAAATAAAAACTAATAACAAAACAAAAACAATAGAATTAAAATGAATTAATGTTAAAAGTTTTTTTTAAAAAAGTGGGAAAAGAATGATAAAAAATACATAAATAAAAAAAGTATAAAAAAAAATTCTTCTCTGTATCTCTCACGTGTCTCTGTCTTTCTTCAATCCAAAATATAAAAACAAAATTTAAAAGTTGATGTATACCCACTAGAACAATGTGTTGAAGACCGTACGGTGACCCCTAGATACTTTGTTTTGGGTCGTTTTAACCTGGATATGGGATGTTGTCTCCTTGACATTTATCAAATATCCTTTCTTTTTCATAATTAATGAAAAAAAATATTAACAAAGGAAAGTGTTTCCATTGGACACAGATTCTCCCACCAGATATTCTATTCAGCAAACAGGACTTCAGAGAAAAAAATTGCCAAAACTCTTTAATGCAAAATGTGTCAAATTGACTAAGTCCTTAAAATGAAGTTTGCTGTTAAGGGGAGACACGATACAACTCACCACAGCAAAGCTTCAGACCAAATATCAAATCATTACTATATAAACTGAGAAATCCTCGACGAAAATTTTTAATATAATGGAAAAAAATCAAAGTTATCGGCAAACAGGAAGTAGATAAGTGAAAGACATGAAAAGGGGAGACACGGTACAACTCATCATACCAAAGCGTAATCAGACCAAATACATAATCATTACTGGATAAACAATATACAATATACAAAAAATATCGAAGTTGCATAAAAAGCTGAGAAATCCTTGACGAAAATTTCCAATATTTGGCTTCAATGAAAAAAAAACTAAAATTATCAGTAAACATGTAGTAGATGAGTCACGGACTTGGAAAAGACGAGATACGTTACAACTGATACTACGGTCATAATAAAATAATTCCCATCCTAGATTCTCATCCATTTTTCTCAAAATGTTTTTTTATTTTATTTTATATTTTTTATCAGGTTTTGTGCAAAATGCAAAATATCATTTCTAAAGATATTTTCCCAAATTGACAAAACTCAGAATAACTTTTTTGAGGCGGGCGAGGATAGGAACTTTGATATTTATTATTATGGCCTAAAGCTTCGAACAAATATCAAATCACGACTGCATTCACTGGCTGAGAAATCCTTGATGAAAAGTTTCAATATATGGCTATAATGGAAAAAAGTCAAAGTTATCGACAAACAGGAAGTATATAAGTTACAGACTTGAACAGGGAGGACATGGTACAACTCATCATACCACAGCTTCATATTAGATATCAATTCATTACTGCTTACACAAGCTGAGAAATCTTTGACGACAATTTTCAAAACATGGCTGTAATGGAAAAAAACAAAGTTATCAGCAAACAGGAAGTAGATGTGTGATATACTTGAAAAGGGGAGACACGATACAACTCATAATACTAAAGCTTCAGACCAAATTTCAAATCATTACTGATTACACAATCTGAGAAATTTTAATAAGTTATTTTCAGTTTTCAGATGTACATTCTCCGATTTGTTTTTCTCTTGAATGTTACAATCAGCGGGGATATTGTACGGATACCGACACACATATAGAAATATCTATAGACAGCTCGATTGAGACACCGTGCAAGTGGGACGATGCGTACAGGGCAGACTTTGTAAATAATATTGACAAAGAAAGTGTTCAAAATTTTGAGACACAAATTACTGATTTGAATAACCATAACATTACACAGGCCGAAATTGAGGACTGTGTTAAGACATTAGGAAATAGGATTTTTTTTTTATCTTTTTGGTGTAACCCCCTGTTGACAAATAAGAATACCAAAATGTTTAATTTCTAAACCTTGGTTTAAGTTTGACTGTAAATTTGCTCGTCAGAATTATAGAAAACCGAAAAGACCACGTAAAGTTGACAAGTCTGCAAGTACTCTCGACAATTTGAGGAAAGCAGAAAAAATTGCAAGAAAAAAAATGATTTGAGTATAAAAAATCCATAGAAAAGATATGTCAACAAAATTAAAAAAAAAAACTGCGATCAAATAATAGCAAAGAATACTGGAATATTTTGCGAAAAGGTTCATATAAATTTCTGTAGAATCATTGTATAATTTTTTCAAAGATTTGAATAAATCTCCCAGAGATGAGCATACTTACGGTGTATTTGAAGGTAAAGACATTGACGAAAATTCATTACATGGTTTAAATTCAGAAATTAATAGTAAGATCACTGGCGAAGAGATACTTACATGTGTGAAAAATTTGAAAAATAATAAAGCATTTGCTGATGATCTTGTAATAAATGAGTATATAAAATCTTCAATTGATATATTTTACCCGTTTATACTAAATTGTTTAACACTATTTTTGATTCAGGTGTTATACCATGCATCTGGCCATTGGGAAATATAGAACCTTTTTATAAGAATAAGGGTGATCCTCTTGATCCTAAAAATCATAGACCAATAACAATATTGAGCTGTCTCGGTAAATTATTTACAGCTGTTCTCCTAAAAAGATTGAACTCATTCTCTGAAAAATATTCTGTTTTGAATGAAAACCAGAGTGGCTTTAGAATAGGGTATTCCACTATTGATAATATTTTCGCCTTACATGCTTTTTTGAATTACTGAAGATAAATAAAAAAAAAGCTTTTTGTCGCATTTATTGATTTTGGAAAAGCTTTCGATACTGTATGGAGAGACTGATCGTAGTCTTAATTATTTATGAATAATATAAATGGTAAAATATATAAAATATTAAATCCAGAATTTTTTATAATGACAAGACTTTTTTGAATATAATGATGGTGTAAGAGAGCCCCTTTCTTTTTTTCGTTGTATCTGAATGATTTGGAAACTTATTCGAACGATAGAGATGCTTTAGGTCTATCTTCAGTAAGTAAAGATTTTGAAGATGAACTGGCTTTTTATTTGAATCTTTTTGTTATTTTATATGCTGACGATACGGTTATCATGACAGAATCACAATACGATATGCAAAAGCAGTTAAACTATTTTTATGCGTTTTGTCAGAAATGGAAATTGAAAGTTAATCCCAATAAAACAAAGATTTTAGTATTTTCAAATTGGAGGTTACCAAATAATTTACATTTTACTTCTAATGGCGCTGACCTTGAAATTGTAAGTAATTTTTCATATCTCGGTATATTGTTTTCCAAAACGGGTTCATTCATTTTAGCAGAAAAGGATATTGCTAACAAGGGGATGAAAGCAATGTATTGAAAAAAGGTAATAATCATAATATGTCAATTAAATGTCAGTTAGATCTTTTTGATAAAGTTGCTGAAATAAGGAACTGAAATATGGGGATTTAGTAAACATGAGATCACAGAAAAAGTCCATATTAATTTTTTTTAATATTTTACTTCGTTTAAAAACAAGCACTGCAAATTACATGGTTTATGGGGAACTCGGAAGATATTCTTTGGAAATCGATATTAAAGTTAGAATAATATCTTTTTGGTCAAAGAAAAATTTCATCATTGGCTTATAAAATACTTTATATTAAAATTTCGAAAACGAACAGGTTTTTTCATGGATAAATCAAATTCTTAAAATATTAGACAAAAGTGGTTTGTCCTATATATGAACTTTTCAAAACTGTATTTCAGAAAACTGGTTACGTTTTACTGTTAAAATAATCTAATTGACAAATTTAAGCAAAACTGGAAGTCATCTATTGAAAATTCAACAAAGGGTGATAACTACAAACTATTTAAGAATGAGTTAAAATTTGAAATTTATCTTGAAACTTAGATGATAATGATAAATTCATTTCATGTAAATTTAGAACAGATTTTGTAATTTATGTAGATGGAGGGAATAAGGGGATGAGTTTCATTATTTATTTGAATGCTCCAGTTTTGTGAACGAAACAAAGACACGTTACAACTCATCATGCAAAAGCTTCAGATTAATTACAAAATTATTACTACAGACAAAAGCCGAGAAATCTTCGACAAAATATTCAATATTTGTCTATAAGAGAAAAAATCAAAATCATCTGCGAACAGAATGTTGATGAGTGACAGATTTGAAAACGGGAGACACGGTACAATTCATCATACCAAAGCTTCAGACCATATATCAATTAATTGCTGCATACACAAGCTGAGAGATCCTTGACGAAAGTTTTCGGACGAACGGATGGACAAGGGTAAAAAAACTCGCCTTCTCCTCGTTAATATTTAATAGTTTCGTTAAGAAAAAATAGAAAAAATTAAAAATAAAAGCAAAATGAAAGAATATCCCCCAAACTTTAAATGGTTAAAAACTATTGAAAAATATAAATAACTAGAGTAAGGACTGTCGGAAACGACAGTGATCCCCGCACCCCCTGTTTGACACAGAAAACAGCTATAGACCCTGGGAAGAATTTTTCTTAACATTTTTGAAATTAAACTATTGACAGTCACTATTTTTACCATAAGGAATTAAAGAATATATGGTTGTTAGGCAGAATTCCAAAAAATAAGTAGTCTTTGAGACTTTCAGGAATTTTACCAAACTTGGAATCATATATTTTGGAATCAAGTTTGTGAAATGTTTCTTCTAATTCTAACAAATTTTTTAACTATGGTTTCAATGTAGAATTCCAAAAAATATGTGGTCTTTGACACTTTCAGGAAATTTACCAAAATTGGAATCAAATATTTTTGAAATT
>MJUU01013822.1:20558-48291 GCA_002080025.1 Modiolus philippinarum | reverse complement strand
CAAATACTTGCCAAAATATTAGATTATATGCCAAAATGTCCAAAAATATCAGTCTTTGACATTTTCAGGAAATTTACCAAAGTTGGAACCGGAATCAAAATTCTGAAAGCTTATTGCGCATCTACAGACTATATGCAACAATTCTGCAACAAAATTTAATCCATAAATCCAAAAATGTAGTATGAGTTTGCGTCGCATGCCATATGTGTCACAATCCACATTTTGTGGTCTTTGTCAAATCGACATCTTGGGGCCTCTTGTTTGCATCAAGATAGATATCAAAAATCCGAAGCTTATTGCGCATCTACAGACCATATGCAACAATTCTTCAACAAAATTAAAACCCTAAATCCAAAAATGTAGGAGGAATTCGCGTCGCATGCCACATGTGTCAAAATGGACATCTTGGGGCCTCTTGTTTGCACCAAGACCAATATCAAAAGTCCGGAAGCTTATTGCGCATCTGCAGCATATATGCAACAGTTCTATAACAAAATTAAAACCCTAAATCCAAAAATGTAGGAGGAGTTCTCGTCGCAAGGATGTGTGACGGACGGACGGACAGACGGACGGACGGACGGACGGACGAGGCCAACGACAATATCCCCGAACTTTCATTCGAAAGTGCGGGGATAATAAAATATTAATAATAAAAAAGCTTTAAAAATAATGTTAAAATGAATAATAAGTTATACGAGATATGGGTGTTGTTGGTGTTGGTGATGAAAAGAGGATTATGATTAACACACAATAAAAGAATTGTTAAGCAATATAAAAATTAATAAAATGTCCCTTAACATTAAAAAATAATAAAAAAATGAAAACGGAAAATTCAATAAAAATATTTAAACATCTCTGTCACTTTCTAAAACTTCCCAGTAGTATATACGTCTTTATTAATTCTTAAGTTATACAACTTATCGAATATAATTTTACAAATTATTATTATTATGCGTCAGTAATTTACATACATGTAATACATTTGTATATATGCATCGATATCAATAATAATGATAATTATTGTCAGTCAATGGCAAGTAATAATAATTACTATCAATATACTACAATATACATACAGATAATAAAATACAGCAGAGAATTGATGTATACAATAACTATTTGTATTGCTGTTATGAATTGCGCATTTTTTCCGCTAAAAATAAATATTTACCTAATTTATTCAACTCCTTTATATTGTGTACAGATAATAACTGAATTAATTTAATACTAGATGGTTTTCTCCAATAATACGGCTTAATAAACCTTTTTCTCAACACTATTTTTGTCCAAAAAATATTATGAATAATAGAATAACTCGTCTCTGCCTCATTATATTTCTTTTAAATACAACTTAAAACTATAGGTAAAACAAATCAACTTCTCCTCGTTAATATTTGATAGCTTTGTTTAGAAAAAATAGAGCAAAATTAAAAATATAAAACAAAATGAAAGAGTATTCCCCCCACAAAAAACTAAAAAAACTAAAACAAATAAAATAAAATAAAATGAAATAAAAAAAGATAAAGAAAAATTGCACGAATGATAAAAAATAATACAAAAGTATCCCCCATAAATTAAAAAATGTACGGGACTTTTTTATCTGATGGTGGTGATGTTGATATATACTAGGGAATATACATAAATATACAATTAAAAAAAGAATAAAATAAAAAAAAATATTTAAAAATCGTCATCATCTCTCTCTACTGATGTATACCAAGTCAATTTGGACAAAAACTTTTAGAAATTAAAAAAAATGAAATAAACAGATAAATAAGTAAATAAAAAAAATATATATATGAAAAAAAAATTGATGACCTGGGGTTGTCTGTGATACAAATTGGTTAAAGTATATTATTTAACAAAGACTTGTTGATCAATTCATTTGAGCATTTGAACGATAGTATAGGAACTTCATTAAAAGGCCTAAACTACAAAAGTTTTAAAACGAAATTTAAGTTTGAAAAATAACTTAATATAAGATGTCAAAACATTCCTAGAAATAAAAGATACATTTTGTATATGGCAATAGTCGACAAATTGGTGACGAGTTTTACTATATCTTCGAATGTGATCGACTGAAGAACGAAAGACAAAATGTTTACCTAAAAATATTAGACAAAGACAGAATTTTCTTTAATTCAGAATTTTTTTTAATGAAAGGATATGGAGTAAATGAACATGAGACCATAACACATATGTTAACTCCAACTGCAATAATTTTAATGAGCTGTATGGCCATTTCGGAAATTAATTCCTCATCAGCAGCACTAGAACCCAAACAAAGGAAATCCATATTCAAAAAATGTTTGAAATGCATAAAACCAAACGAAATCCGAATAATCAGTAATATCATATATAGAAAAGGACAAAATTACGATGGAGGGAGTTAATCCTTTGGTTTTAGAATTTACATAGATTTAGATAATATTCATTGAGCAAAGGGTACACATGATATATTATCTCATGTATAAGTACACCATATCTAAGAAATATAAAGAGCATACATCTCTACCACGGGGAATTGTTTTACCAACTCCAAGCCTTATGCAATACAATCAAAATTCTGTTTTCAGAAAGCCATGCATTTTTATCAAGTCTATAAATAAAATGTTTTGTCTCCCAGATTCTCACTCTGTATTTACAGTATGGTTTTATGTTTTCTGTTTTTTTTTCTTAATTTTTAGCATTATTATTATAATAATTATTTTATTAACCTTAATCTGGGTACTATGTCATTATAACTTCTGGGGCCATGTCATCGAAAGTATCCTAAAATTTGTCCTAAGACATATTTTAAGACGAAAATTAGGACCATCTTAGGACTGTTATATAATATATCTTAGATTGCACATCACAGCTGTCCTAAGACCATCTTAGTAAAGATGTCCTAACTTTGGTCTTAAGTGCTGTTTTTATCTTTGATTAAATTGGGAAAACAAATTTTATTGGCATTCTAATGAAATGAACGGACAGATATTATTTCAAAAATATTTTAGAAAAGTAATGACATCTTTTGTGAATATTAAACATTTAATTGCAATTAGTTTCGAAAAAAAAATGTAGCTGCATTTTACTGATATATAAAAATGAAAATTATGAAAATTATATGTGTTTTTGCTTTTGGTTTAAAATACTTTAATCTAATAGTTTTCACTGAAATCGATATTCTTATAAAGAAAAATCAACAGGTTAGATGATTTTAAACTGTCACTATCCAATGTAACGAACAATGACCAAAGAACATCTCGTGCACTAATGTTACACAATTATATATGATGAATACAAATCACATTTGAACCATAAAACGCAAAAATACGTATGTTTCATAGGTTAGAACCAGTCAAGTAACATTTCCATGGAGAAGAACGAATAATTTGGTCAATTCTGTAAGTTAAGACAGAATTAAGACACCTCCATAGCAGTCCTAAAGTTAGGATAAATTTTGAAATGTATCTTAAGTTAGGAGATGTTCGATGAATCAACTTAGGACTAAGATTTGTCATAAGATGGTATTAGGACATGTCTTAGTCCTTAGAGACATGGGCCCTGGATTACATATGATTTTTCTCTGTACATATGTTATGCACTGTCTACTTGAGAAATAAAGCTATATACAAATACTAAAATAAATCGTCTTCAGTTCCTTAAACATGTCTTAATAACATTTAAAACTACAAGTAAGGAATCCACCCTAGTCCTGGTGATATTTAATTATATTGTTTACAAGGGAAAAATTATATGAAACAATACCCCTAAAAATACATTGATACATTGTCGAAATGGGCATATGCAGAAAGTAAATTCACAGTGACTTCGGTATTTAGTTATTTGTTACCACTGGGTCGATGCCACTGCTGGTGGACTGTTAGTCCCCGAGGGTATTCACCAGCCCAGTAGTCAGTACTTCGGTGCTGACCCGATTATTTTTTAAACCTTCCAATATCAAAAATTTTGTGAATTTTATTGAAAACTAAGGAGTATCTCCCTCATGCAAAGCTCTGTCCTTAGCTAATTTTGGCTTTAAATTTAGATCACTTTGGTTATTTCTTCTCTATCAGTTTTCAAACATCTTTGAGTTTATGGTCTTCCAAACGTTTAGATTTTATCTGCACTGATGAGACATAAGTTGTCGAATGCGCATATGCAGAAAGTAAATTCACAGTGACTTCGGTATTTAGTTATTGATGTATATTAGGTGAATACGGATAAAAATTGTTAAGAACCCCCCCCCCCCCCAAGCAAAAAAGAATCGCCTTCGCTGCAGTTATATTCACTAATAAATATTTTTGTATTTTGTGAACAAAATATTATAAACAATAAAATAACTCGTCTTCGCGTCATTTTCAATTATTGAATTACAATTAAAACTACAAGTATATAATATTTTGGTTTAATACAACCAAATCAACATAATAAATAGAGAATTAACTCGTCTTCGCCTCCTTAATAATTTCTGATATATAATTTTACCAACACGTATAGGTAAAAAGCTCTCATTTGACTCAGGAATATTCTCAATATTATTGTTTACAAAAAGGAAACAATATTGTAGATGAAAAATATCTTATCATCGTATTTGTTGGAGATTAAATGAAAACATCATAATAATGAGCAATAATTTTTTTTCAAAGTTTCATAAACTTGTAAAGGTAGTCAATTTCTGAGATGGCGTATTTCGAGATTGCAGCGGTTTTAATGATTGGTCACGTCAAATCCCGTTTGACCATGAAGTCAGTTCATATTACTTTTTGTCTATAATCAATATCTACGTTAGAAAATATTTATTGACTTGCAGAAGAGTGGAAAATTACTATACATGATCTGAGCAATACGATGTTTAATTTAAGGTTTTGTAAGAGTAAAACGCTACGTCATATACAGATCAATAGATCCAAATGCAAACAATGAAATATTAGCAAATTATTCCGTGCCCAGTCATAATCTGGCACATTTATATGGTTATTTAAAGGAAAAAAAAACAAGCTTGGCGATATTCGTATCAGAGAAAATCCTTAGGTACATAACAATAAATTGTTTTGTTATAAAAACAATCCACCAGAAATGCAAATATTGAAGACAAATCATATCACAAATAATCACAAACAAAAGTCACATTATTCTTCTTCAACCGTTTTCACTGCTACACACAGAAAGCGCTTAACTAGTTCTGCATGTTATATTTCTGAATTCGAAGTACAACCAAGCCCCACTGCGGGGAGGCTCATGCGTTATTCAAATCTCTAATTCTCAACCCGTTTGGGTTCTTATTTTAGACCCTTTTGTATATTTATAATATAAAGTGCAATTATTCAGTGAATCTTACAAATTTGTAGGCAGATTAAGATAAACAAAACGCTACAAGTAACACCCTCATATTGGACTTAAAATGTCTTATTATTTTTAGAACAAAGAAAAAGAAAAGAAAGATTGAAAGGTATGAGATATATTTAGTTCCTTCATTATTTGGTTCTTGAATAATCTTTCCTTATATGTTCAAGTTTTGCATCTTAAGTAAGTTTTTTGAGCTCCTGCATCATGTCTACAAATTATGAGTTCTCGTATAACATCTCCCCATAATACAGTATCAATATGTAGATATAAATACACATTGATGTTTGAAATAAAAAAAAATCTTTAAAAAAATTACAGTGATCAATAACCTTTGACGATGTAAAACATATCACCTAAATATAATGGCCAAGGTCTCAAATTTATATGTCTTACTCTTTTCTGAGATTTTTAGAGAAGAACACCCCCAAAATGTGACAAAACTTTCTAAGGACAGAACATTTAAACGGTTCATCCCTGAGGTTTTAACCAAATGTACCAAAGTTCCGTTTTTTCTCCGTTACACTTCATTACCCCTCTTTTACGCTTTACGAATTATTTCATCAAACATGGTTAATTTGTTTCCATAAATAACCCCCCCCCCAAATGACGGGGTGGTTCAAGACGGAGATCTACAAATCTATCACCAATGCTCGACGACTCCGTCAAATTTCATAGATGTTCCTCTTTCCATTTCGCCACCCTGTTCCTAGAAGAGAAATAAACTATTTTTGGATAACATGTCTTTGAAAAGCCATAAAAAAGAGTAGATCTTAATATAGAGCGGTAGTCAACTCAATGACTTTTAAAAAGGTGGAAAATAAGATAAGAACAAATCATTTCAACATAGCTGATTTTGGCTTTACATTTAGATCATATAGGTTGTTTGTTCTCTATCAGTTTTTAAACATTCTTAATTTCATTGTCTTCCAAACGTATAGATTTTATCTGCACTGACAAGACACAAGTTGTCGAAATGCGCATATGCAGAATTCAAATTCACAGTAACTTCGGTTTTTAGTTATTTTTTCCAACAGAGTAATTAATAGTTAAAGTATGTTTCAGAGTAATTAATTGAATTAAAGTGCTTCGTAAGAATAGGGGGTGGTCAAGATGTCTGAGCGCACAGCGCTGAGGCATTATATACAGAATTGTATGTGAAAAAAATGAATACTGACATCACGCCATCAAAATAGAATCTTCTACTCATTTATATATCAGTTTATTGAGGCTATATGCATCAACTAGTTAATAAATGTATTTTTTGTTCTACATGCGGAAAAGTTATCTTTTGTATTGATCTTGTGTCAAATATTTGTTTACTTTTATTACATAAATACCGATTAGATTGTATTTTAAAAATTACCTTAGTTATCGATCTGTTGTCACTTTAAATATATTTTCTTACATCTGTTCATCAAGTGCTGATTGTAGCCTCGTGGTTATATCAATGTCGTTTGATCACCTTGATATTACAGAAAAGAAGGGTAGTTTCGATCCTTGGACCGGGACATTTTTCCTTTATAAACTTGTCGTAAACTATTTCCCGGGCTAAAGCCAGATGGGAAGCAGAGGGTGAAAAGTGCACAAATTATTTTTGTAATATTGGAAAAAATTAAACCTAAAATAATATTGGATAATGGAGAAGAGCTTACAGACCAATTTGAAATTTTAGATGCTCAAAAAAGTTATTATACAATTTTTTATACATCAATAAATCCAGTGTTAACTGAGGAACATGAATCTTGATTTTTTGATTCACATAATCCTTTTTTAAACAAATTATCAGAAGATGATAATAAAATTCAAGCTGAAGGTGATCTTACTTGTTTTGAATGCCTTCAAGCACTAAAGAAGATGAAAAATGGTAAATCCCCATGGCTAGATGGTTTTACAACCGAGTTTTACAAATTTTTTTGGAATGATATTGGTAAATATTTAGTTCAGTTATTTAATTATAGTTTGGAAATAGGCTCCTTTTCTTTGAGTCAAAGACAAGGAGTGATTACATGCATTCCAAAGGAAGGCAAAAATAAAACTTTTTTTTAAATACTGGAGACCCATAACTCTTTTGAATGTGGACACTAAAATTGCCTCTGCTTCCCTTGCGAATAGAATTAAGCCATTCCTTTTAAGCATTGTTAGTGAAACTCAACAAGGTTTTGTGAAAGGAAGATACATAGGGGAATGTACCAGATTAATTTACGATTTAATAGAAAAGACAGAAGAAGAAAATATTCCTGCTCTATTAATATTTCTAGATTTTGAGAAAGCTTTTGATAGTCTTGAATGGTCCTTTATAGATAAAACGTTAGAATTTTTAGGATTTGGTTCAACATTTTGAAGATGGGTTAAGGTGTTATACTCAAATACACAAAGCTGCATTATTAATAATGGACATTGTTCTGATATGTTTAATATCTGAAGAGGAGTACGTCAAGGGATCTTTTATTCCCTTATTTTTTTTATTTTATCTTTGGAATTGATGAGTGCTGCATTAAAGAATAATCCTAGTATATCAGGAGTACAAATCAATGGTTCAGAATATTTACTTAGCCAGTACGCGGATGCCTCATCTTTAATTTTAGATGGTACTGAATTGTCACTTAGGGAATCCTTGTTCATCTTAGGAAAATTTCCTGAGTGTGCTGGCTTGAGAGCAAATCTGGATAAAACGAAAGCAATATGGACTGGTTCAAAAACCTATTCTAATGAAAAACTCTTGTCAGGACAAAATCTTTTTTGGAATCAAACAGGGAAATTTAAACTATTGGGTATTAAATTTGATTTGAAAAATGTGGACATGACTCTTTTGAATTTTGAGGATAAGATTGAAAAAGTAGAACGGTTATTAAATTCATGGATATATAGAGACCTGGCATAAAATAACTGTCATTAAATCTTAAGCCTTGCCGATTCTTATTCAATCTCTCACCGTTTTACCAAATCCTCCACCCATTATTATTAAACAAATACAAAATGTTTTCTTTAATTTTTTATGGAATGGCAAGCCAGATAAAATTAAACGTAATGTAATGACAGGTCCATATGATTCTGGTGGCCTGAAAATGCCACATTTAGAATCTTTTTGTGAAGCTTTGAAAATGTCATGGGTAAACAAACTACTTGACCAACTAAATATGCCACCATGGAAAACTCTTGTTATAGATCAATATACCAAATATGGTGGGGATAAAATTTTGTTAATGACATCAAATGGAATTAAAACTGTTGCACATAAATTCAACACTTTTTGGAGGGATTTTAAATTGGAGTAGTCTGTGTTGTGATACACCGGAAGGAGCCGACAGCATTTTGAGCCAGTCCATATGGTTTAATGATTCAATTAAAAAAAACAATAGAACCGCATTCTTTCAAAAATGGGTTTTTTTTTTTTTTATAAACGAACTTTTAAAAGAAAACATGGAATTTATGTCACATGAGGAATTTGAAATACAGTATAATATTAAAGGTAATTTTCTTCAATATTATTCAGTTCTTCTCACCATACCAAAAGGATTGGTAAACTACTATAGAAGGTTCTTCTAAATTAAATGAAATAACAAAAGACACTTACTTAATGGTAAGAGGAAATCCAAAGTCATGTAAAATTTTTTATAATAAATTTTTGTCAAGGTTATCAGAGTCACCAATTAAACAAAAAACAAAATGGTGTGAGGAACTGAATATTGAAATTTTGGATTGGGACGTTATCTATCAGCGACCTTTTCAAATTACGAAGAATAATTAACTTATTAATTTTCAAGACAAGATTCTTCATAGAATTCTAAGTACAAATGATATGTTGTATAGATTTAGACTAAAAGAATCCAACTTGATAAAACAGACAAAAGAAACCATTGTGCACTTATTTTTGTGATTGTCATCTCTTCAGGAATGTTTGGCTTGGATTGGAAGAAATACTAAAAACCAAATGTGCACTTAAGGGGGTTCGCTACTCCATTTGAAAATAAATAGGATTTCAAATAAACATTATTTTTTGTTACAAAATTAAAAAAGAAGTAATTTAAGTGAAAAAAATTGATAGGTTGATGATCTAGTTTTTGAGATTTAAGTGATTGAAAATTTGGCGGGAAACTGAACTCCTCTGATTTTTCATAGGATTAACATTAACAAGGTTTAACCATGAATGAAGGTGACAGAATAAATAGAATTCAATGAAATTTTTTAAGAATGCTCACAAATATGTATAAAATGAAATTATAAGAAAAAATCTGGGGGTCAATGGGCAAAAAATTATAATGCTTTTGAATGGATAAAACCCGAGGATTTCGAAAATCTGACAGAAATCCCAAAACTTGAGGAGCGAACCTCCTTAATGTAAAATTCAGTCCAAAGGACATTCTGCTTGGTTCTGACGTCTTTTGCTTATCTATCAATCTACTTATAATTGTTGTAAAATATTATATTATCTCTTGTAGATATAATATGTCTAGGCCATACATAGGGAGTTTAAATCTTGTATTGAAAAAAAACTTATGAAATAGAAAAAATGTCAGTTATATGGTGTAAATCTCCTGCAGTTGGGACTTTGATTGAAAATAAGTGGCAACCTTTAAAAAATGTTTGGAATGATGCATAGGGGCATGGGTTGGTAAGATTGTAAGAGAATGTGCATGTGTGTTATGGGAGGAAATGCAATTTTATTATTAGTATAACGGGGGCACATCACAATTGGACAGTGCTATGTGTGCGCCCCATGTTTATTTTTTGTCATATAATTATTTTTGGATTGCAAGTATGATAGAGTTTGTGTGTATAGTTATTTAGAATGAATGAAACAATTTACCTCTTTGCAATTTTTCTTTGTTTGAGAAACAACTTGTTTATTTTCTAAAAAACTTAATTATTCTTCTTTCTGGTTGAGGTTAGTGGAGAGACAGTGGGGACCACCTGTTGTGTCCACCACTGCTGCTCTATTTACCTTAACTATTTTTTGGAAATTGACAATATACCAGCTTCATGAGTTCTAATAGTACAATTTATTTCTAATTAAAAAATATATGTATATATTATCCCTTTGAAAAACTATATATTTGTTTTTTCAATAACTAAATACCGAAGTTACTGTGAATTTTGATTCTGCATATGCGCATTTCGACAACTTATGTCTCATCAGTGCAGATAAAATCTAAATATTTGGAAGACCATTAAGTCAAAGATGTTTAAAAACTGATAGACAACAAATAATCAAATATGATCTAAATAGAAAGCCAAATTCAGCTAAGGACAGAGTTTTGTATGAGGGAGACAACAAATAATCAAATATGATCTAAATAGAAAGCCAAAATCAGCTAAGGACAGAGCTTTGCATGAGGAAGATACTCCTTAGTTTCAACAAAATTTACAAAAATATTAATTACATAATATATATGTAAACCACAAGCTTCAAAATAAAAAAAATACAAAAAAAAACTTTAACTTAAATCTAAGTGAAATATTTAATTTCAAATATTTTTTTAAATATAAATAAATTCAATGGGATCGGATAACGGGCATAGCCTATTATATATATAGATATCCCCTCCCTACAAGATGGAACATACAAGTGAAATAAGTGAAATATAACAGAAGGTCAAAGTTAAGCAAAAGACATATGAATGAATATGCATAAAAATTAATGAGGTAGAAGTAGTTAATTCGAGGTAAATAATTCGGGGTAAGTAAATAAATCAGTCAAAGTGCTTCGAAATCGAGAGAAAGAAAGGAAAGACAAAAGAGAGATGGAATAGGCCAAGGCATTTACAAGAATTAAAGTGTCTTGAATAACAAACGAAATGCTCAAAACAGGTCTTTAATTAGGTGTAGATACCCACTTATTTCAAATACCAGCCCATTATAGTACCTTCATAATAAAGCATATCTTCAAAATATACATGACAGGTCTTATTGTATTAACACAAATGGTTAAAGTCTTTATCGAAGTCAATGAACACATTCAGTTAAATGTTAACACACAAAAAGACAATTTTAAAGTTTGTATTCAGCAAAAAAAAGTATGAGTCCATATTTTCAGTTATTTATCTCCCCAGCATTTCATCTTCCACTAACAGATCTAATTTTTATAGAGAAAAATACTATAAACATTTGAATCTTCTTAATAATATATGGCTAGTAATGTGATTTTCAGTAAAGGGTCGACTAAAGGTTTAAAGATTTCATCTTCCATCCTGGTTTCAAAAGAAATTTGTGCTTCCGAAACTCTCTAGATTATTTAAACAAAAGGATAGATGAAAACTTTTTTTTCCTTGGACACTGCTGGGCTGATGGTGTAATTGATATCGGACTGCGCTGTAGCCAAATATTCATACTGTTTTGCTTCGTTCAGGACACTCCTGAACAATATATGACCGACCATGGTGAGGTAGACCACAAAGACAATAAAAAGGGAGAAAACATCTTTTTCGTCATACCAGATCTAATTATTTCAACTACTTTGCAGTTAACCACTCTTTGTAATAGATCATTTTCATATTTTTTTTCAAATTCTGACTTTGACTCCGTTCTTATAATGTTTTCAACAAAGGAAAGTCTAGTAACCTTACTGACCCGACAGTCTGGTTTACGGTTCCATTGTAACAAGATGCAGTAAAGTTTGAATATGTATATGTATCATTACAGTAGGGATAATATCATGATTGTCTCAAGATAAATTGTAACAAGTAATTTTTAGTACTTACCAAAGTGAAAATCGTGTCATTTTCGAGGGAAAAGGTTTACCGAACTTCTTTTCCCTTATGAGACCGAAAATCAGGTTGTCGGTTGTTAACGAGTAACGTCCCATAGAAAAACATGCTAAAATGGTAATTATCCTGTAAATATGAAAATCGACTATCGCGGAAATCAATGCCCGGGATGAATTCATTTGAAGACGAATAAGTAGAAAGCTATAGCATATTGTATTATTGAAAATTTTTGATTTTGGCATTTCCCCTTTCATCATTTTTGCTCCGGTATTCGTTTGCCGATGTATTAAGATTCGTATACAAAGTCTGCTGATTCAGAAGGGATGTAACTCACCAAGAATAGTAAAATATTTGAAATCACCACGTTTGTCATAAAATTTTATTAAAAGTCGCAAAAACACATTTTTTTGTCATACCATAGAAAATAATCGAGTAATCTAAGCACATCTTCGTTAGTTTTAGTCATTTTGATTTATACTTCCCGATCCGTATTTATTTTTGCCCTACGTTTGCTCATTAAGTCAGTACCAGTTTTTAAAGTCCTCCCTATTTAGGACAGATTATCGTCTGTAGTTAAGGGCACTAAGTTTTATTCTGCTATTTTATGTAGTCCGTAATTTTATTTTATCCCTGTTCTGCTATATTTTATTATTTTTGACAAAAAAAAAAAAAAAAAAAAACAGTATATTTCGTTATGCTGTACACGTGTTTCAACCTCTCATCAGCAGCATTTTTTCCAAAAAGAAGTCAAAAAAGAAGTACTCAGTACCAAAGTAATCGAAATAGGAGGCCAAAACCAGTACCAAGGATATCTACCGAGTGCCGTACACGGAATGACGCCTCAGTATTTTAAAAGTGGTTAGAATTTAGAACTTTGGAACATCACTCATAACTATGATTTGACATGAAGCAATTATTAAACATATTACATAATCACCATATGCTAAAAATCGTTCATCACAAATTAGATATGAACCCAAAAAATCTGCTACATCAAAAATAGTAAAATGTATATACACAATTTGTATCAACGATTGCAAAATGTATCCTTGATCAGTCCGTTTCATACTGAAAAAGTCCGTTTCAACCTTTTTGATCTTGTGAAGACCTGCACGTGATCCAGTCTGAAGAGTTATAGAGCAAGCCAAAGGAATATTAACAGTTATTGTTCATGAAATTAATTAAGGAAACAAAAATTCCAAAATTGTAAGAACTCAAATAAGTCTTGTAAATCATATGACTGTTTTATTTTTAGAAACTACACACAATCAGATAACCATGCATGTGGAGGAGAACACCTTTGTTGAAACACAATTTATATCTAACGCACTAGCCAAATTAGAGAAGAACGGAGTTGTGATTTTAACCGGAAATCCTGGAATCGGCAAATCTCGTAATAGTCTCGAACTTCTTCGGAAGTATTGTGCGGAGCGAGAAGGTTACTATGCATTATCTTTGAAAAAGATTTCTGAATGGGAAAATATAATTCATGCTGATGATAAAGTAGTGGTTTTGATTGATGATGTATTTGGGCGAACAAATGTTATATATGATACTGATGCAGATTCAAACTCCTCGATTCTATTTTTTCTACTTTGAATAGGCCATCGGTAAAGTTATTTTTATAGACCAAAGACAACCAACAAATTAAGTGGATTTATGGACATGGCTTTAATTTTATAACAATAATTGTGGCCGACCTTTCAATAGGTAATGGCTCACGCAACAATACAATCAATATTCAAAATCAATATAAACAATAACAATTAATGTTCATCTTCACTTTGTTTAAATGTCCATAGTCCACTTCTTAATGAATTCATTAAACAAAATTAAATTTAAAGTATCAATAGAAATTAATCAATGGAAATTAATTAACTGTTCAATAAACTAATAAAACAAAATATTGGCAATAAATCAACTTTCAGGAAGATTTTTCTTGAAATTTTCCCAAGTCTTCTTCTTCATCAACAAAGACAGAGAGGATTCTGCTGTGCATACGCAGGAGCACCTATAATCATTAATCACTAAAACTATTTTTAACTTCATATACTAAATAACTAAACCTCTTTGCCCCTATCAATAACTTGACTTATCCTACATATGGATAAGTCTTGTTAATTTTAACAATGAGAAACAGTATAAAATCTCAAACTACCAATATAACAGATAGTCATAGATTATTTCATGAAACAATCTTCATAGATTTGAGTTCGGAGAGTTTTCAGATGAATTCGAAACAAAGAGAAGAATGTCTTTTACATTATTATTGTAAAAAATATAATATACGGAAAACTAATATGTGTAATGAAAATCCGGCTTCCGATGACACAGAAACACTCGACTCGACCCCTCCATTATATCTTAGTACGAGTCAGATACACGCAATAGTGAACACAGATGTAAACCCTTTATTAGGTTTTCCGCAGTCTTGTTTTTTATTTACATCAAATAGAAAATTTACGAGACAGGGCGTGTCTTTTTTCAAACACCCAACACAAACATTATGTGACGAGATAAGCAATATTCGATCAGCAGGTCAGTCGGACGACAATAAAGCATTAGAATACGCAGTCCTGATTCATATTCTCCTAAATGGAGATACATTCAGTATTAGCATTGTGAATTGCAAGAAAATAAATGCCATATTAAAATCTGTTTACGGCTTTTCAAGAATCAAGTTAACAGCCAATGATGTCAGGGAGTGTGTCACAAAACTCTCAAGAAGCTTCTTGCAAATAAACGGAGATAACACTGTTTGCTTTCAACAGAGAATAATTTTTGAAAGCGTCCTTTTATCGTATAAAGATATAGACCCTAGTCTAATAATATCATGTTTTGATATAGATTCCCTCTTAGAGCTTGGGTGCCTTGAAAATTACACACCCCACGTAGGGGAAGTAACTTTTAAAGTTTATCCTGACAATTACAAATTACTAGCTGAAAAGATTGTCTTCCATTTAACAAACCATAAAAGTCCAAATGGCTTTTCAAAGAAAGTCTGTGCGTCTAAATTTGTACGCCATGGAAATAAACAATTTTTACTGGAATATTATAATGCATATAAAAACAGCAAACACGATATTCACTTGCGCATGGTGTTACTTTGTGATGGACAGTCTTATCTTGATTCAGTGCTTGATATTTATGATTGGGACGATTGGGAAGAATGGACGATGTTTGAAAATTTAAAACGAACACATTTTATATTTACATTTTTAGAATCGTTACTACGATATTCCTCCGACTATGATGGCAATGACAATGTAATTATATATCTGCTGGATATGATCAGTAAAGATGCAGAAACTCGGAACATATCGGACTTCACAGAAAGGTACTCCGAATGCCTGACGCTTTGTTTTCTTTCGGCATGTGCTTGCCTTAACCGAGACAGGGTCAATGTATTATCTCAATTTATTGTAAGTAAAAACATTAAACTAGATGAAGGGGCTGTATCATCATATAATTTCGATGAAACTTGCAATGTACCACAAGCTTTGAAATTGATCGTTCATTCACTGAAGGAATACAAAATAGTAGATGTAAATATAATATTGAAGAAAATAATGCAGCAAGAAGTTTATGAATTACTGAATATGATAATGGATGACTATGAATATAAAATAGATTTTCAAATTTTAATATCTACTGCCTGTAAACTGGACAGTGTAGCTGCTATGAAATGGTTGTGTGATAAATATGAACACAAAATCGTTGATGTTGGTTCTTTGATGGTAATGTCGTGTGAAAATAACAAAATTGATGTTGTTAAATACTTATTGGGTAAATTTGTTTATGATCTGTGTACATTGGAGGCAGCTGTTGATATTGTTCTGCCGTTACTTCAAAATGTCATAAAATACAATCATGATGTAACTGCTAATAGATATATAAGCATAATACACATTTTACTGTCCAATAACAAAACAACATATAAAGTCAACAAGATATTGGGATTACTTAATATGGCGGCAAAATATAGAACAGACGTGCCAAATATGTCTGTACTTGTTACTTATATCATACAGACGTACGACATTTCACAAGTAGATATGAAATTAGTAGTTGAAATAGTAGGTGGATGTCAGGATAGTAATGTTTTACGAATTCTCCTACAGACAATAGATGTTAATACTTTTTATGCTGCTTGGTTGAAGGCAGAACATTTTTCTCATAACAGGACAATGGCCTTACAACACATACTAGAATCTGATGACTGCAATGTTGAAATACAGCTACTATTTGACGTGGAAACACGACGAAATCACATTGATGGCATAAAATTACTATTAAAAAAATTCGGTTTGGGCAATTTAGATATTGCTAATAGTTGTAATGAACCAAAGCTGATTCTTTGGATTTTTGACACATTCAGCCATAACGAATTGAATGCTTTGAATATCTTTGAAAATGTATTGAAAAGTAGGGATTTTTGGGGAGGTCAAAGAATCAAGATAAAAAAAGATAATGTTGACATAGTTAAAAAAGTCTTAAATGAAGTTGACTTTGCATTGATTGATATGGATTCGGTCTTAAATACTGCAGCAAGTTGTGCAACAAAACATACATTTTCTTTGATATTGGATATTTGCAATCACCGATTATTCAATCTTCAATCAATTATGGAAAGTGCTTGCAAATCTGGTAATATGGAAGTTGTTGAATCAATGATTGACAAGTTTGGTCTTGATTCGTTTTGCACAGACGAAATTATGAAATGTGCTTTGCCAAAATTGCATAATAACGGCACTGAAGTTGTAAAAAAAATATTAAAGAAACACATTGGCGTTGTTGATTTCAACACTATGACTATTATGAATACGGCATGCAGGTATATAATAAGGTTGATCTAGTTGAAGTGTTGGTAGAACGTTTCAGTCCAGTTCATTTTGATCTTTTGCGTGTAGTTAAGGAGACATTACGACCTACTGGAAGAACATCTATGGGATTCGATGTACTCAAATTTTTACTGTCAAAATTTGATCATATTTTGCTAGACGTAGCCTCAATAAGCGTAGAGCTTTGTAACATTGCTGCATTTGATATGGTCGAATGGATACTGGAAAGGTTTGACCAAAGTCTTTTTGATTTGAATTTTATCATGGATAAGGCGTCCCTCTTTGGAAAGTTGTGTTTAGTGCGAAACATATATCAAAAATGTAAATATGAAACATTTAATATGAAACTTTCTTTGAAAATGCATGTAGAAACGAAACATGTGATTTGCTGTCATGGCTATTTACAAATTTTGAATACAGAGAATTTGAAATGCGGAATGTAGAAAACTACTCGTTAAGAAATGTGATTTTTCTGATGGAACATTGTGAACATGGCAAGTTAAATTTTGAAAACATCTTGAATAGTCTTTATTATACCTTTGACGGAGATGTATTTACCGAGTTTCTTAGATGCTTGCTCGAATATGTAGATCATAAATACCTGGATATGAAGCTTGTATTTAATCTTACATGTAGTAAAGGTATAATCTATTTTGTACGTTGGATGTTGAATACAATAGACCATAAACTGCTGGATTTCGAATCTGCAATATCAGAGGCTGTACAGAATGAAAGGCTGGAAATAGTAAAAGTTATTTTGCACTCAAAACCAAGTAATAATGCTAATTATCTTGCAAACAAAGCATTCATACAAGCATGTAATTACGAAGGATTAGAGATACTGAACTGGTTACTGAAAAATGTTGATGAAAAAGTGCTTTAATGTATGCGAAATTGTTTCTAATATCGCTTGTCAAGAAAACCACTCTGCGAAGATAATCAAGAAATTAATACAAACTTTCAATCACGATTTAATTGATTTCGATATGATCATAAGATCTGTTTGTGTAACAAATAGTCACGATCCTTTATTACAATGATTATTTGTTGAGGCAGGGAATGTGATAACTGATCCAGTATCAATAATGAAAGAGGCATGCAACTACAAATTTCCACAACCAAAATTTGTGAAACTTTTATTAGAAACATATGATTACAGATTATTTGACATGAAGTTAATTTTCAGTAGAGTTTGTAAGGCAGGAAATATAAATATAGTTAAATGGTTATTTGATAATTATGATAATGAGTTATTTGATGTGAAGACAGCTTTTCAACATGCTTGTATTGGGAAAAAACTTAACATCGTGCAGTATTTAGTACAAACTTTTGACAAGGACAGATTAGATTTATACGAAGCCATTTGTATCTTAGTTGACGACAGAGAAAATGACCTTTTCGATTTCAATTTTAAGAAATGCCACGAAATTGTTAAGTACTTGTTAAGACATATTCAAATTTCGGAATCCGAATTACACTATTTGATTGACAAATGTTGCCACTATTTGAAAATCGATCTATTGGAATGGATCATACAGTCATATGACTTGGCTAAGGTAGACTTAAACAATATCATTCACAAAACAATGGACATTGATATTCCTGAACATTATCCTTATACAGTTACACCTATCATCAAATGGTTTTTGCAGAATTTTGACCATAGACGATTTGATATGATGACTTTAGTAGGACGCATGGGTAAAAGTCAGAGTCATTTGGTATTGTGGCTATTAGAAAATGTGGAACATTCACTGTTTGATATGCGCAAAATACTGTTGAAAGTGTGTGAATTAGACAATCTTGATGTAATGAAATATTTACTGGAAAGATGTCAATCGGACATCATAAGCGAAGAAATAGTTTTACTTGCATTTAACACCAAAGGTACCGAGACCGTTCTTTTGTTATTGAACAAATTCCGACATATTGCTTTTGATGAGAAAGTCGCTCTGACGAATGCATGCACCAGTGGAAACGTTCAACTTTTGCAGTGGCTTATTTTAAAACATGGAACGAAACGTTTTGATCTTAGGTCGGCCATGAATACTGCTTGCAGCTATGGTGGATTGGAAGTAGTGCAATATTTGCTTCAACAATTGCATTACGAAATATTTGATATGCCCACTGCAATGAGAGTTGCAAGTGAAAATGGACATTTGGATATAATTAGATGGCTTTTAGTCGTATATGACGTTGAACTTTTTTACAGCAGTTATAGCTGCACAACATAGATGTTGATATAATCTAAAAATCTTTGCGACGACTGTTGAATGAAATGACTTTTCTGCCCGTAGTTAACTATGTATGAATTATATTTACATGGTTACAGAAGTTCTTTTGTTACTAAATTTCTGTTGTTTTCATAGTTTCATAGAAAGCGCCTGCAGAAAAATTAAAATTTAATTTGAATTCGAATATGGGGGATTTTGTGAAATCTACAAAAGTGCATTATATATTTGGAAATCAAAAACAGGGGGATTTGTATTTTACTTGTTATTTTTTCATAATAGCATACATAAACAATATATATTATAAAACACCCGTCGTTATCACTAGGGTTATACTGGTTGCTCTTAAGCGTTCTGAACAGGTTTTTCCTTAATTTCTCTCATATATATAGTTTATAGAGTTTCTGTTTACTTTGTTCACATTTTTTATCGAAATGCGTATACTATGCATTAAACTTGGTCTCTCACAGGTGATTTGCAACATATCCTCGTGTTTCGTAAAGTCGAGACAAAAGACCATTTGGTCTCAAACTTTTCTTCATTAATTTCAACATTTCTGCAATTTAGACAACAATCAACATACTTGCTCTCTTTTTGGCACAAATTAAATTATTTCTACATAAATGAAAACCCTTCAGATGAAAGCGAAATTTTTAGCTAAATTCACGTCTTTCCGGATTTGACATTTTCCTAGATTGACTCACTTAGTGTGACGGGTGCTGTTAACAGAGCAGGACATGCTTACCCTTCCGGACCACCAGATGTCACTCTTAGTTTCACGGGAGTTCACACTGTGGGTGCCTTGGTCTTGAATATTGTGATTTTTGTTTCTCTGCTTTGTATCTGTCTAACGCAATTCCTTTCTATGTCCCCGTTTTGGCAATGTTTTTGGACTTCGATTTTTGTAAATACCACTCCATTGTTTCTTCGGTATTCCACTGCCGTTGTTCCATTGTTTAGTATTGCCATGTATTTGTAGAGACTTTGTCTCATTTGCATTTACTCCATATCCCTTCATTGTTAATTCTTCATTTTCTTTTCCATGCTGTACTTATGCTATGTCTTTGTTTTTCCGATGTTACCACCGTCTTTGGATTATTCGGTATTTAGTTATTTGTTACCACTGGGTCGTTGCCACTGCTGGTGGACTGTTAGTCCCCGAGGGTAGTCACCAGCCCAGTAGTCAGTACTCCGGTGCTGACCCGAAAGCCGATTATATTTGGAACCTTACAATATCTAAATTTTTGTAAATTTTTTTGAAAACTAAGGAGTATCTCCCTCATGCAAAGCTCTGTCCTCAGCTGATTTTTGTTCTCTATCAGTTTTTAAATATCTTTGAGGTTATGGTCTTCCAAACGTTTAGATTTTATCTGCACTGAAGAGACATAAGTTGTCGAAATGCGGATATGCAGAATTTGAATTCACAATGGCTTCGGTATTTAGTTATTTGTTACCACTGGGTCGATGCCACTGCTGGTGTACTGTTAGTCCCCGAGGGTATTCACCAGCCCAGTAGTGACTTCGGTACTTCGGTGCTGACCCGAAAGCCGATTCTATTTGGAACCTTACAATATCTAAATTTTTGTAAATTTTGCTGAAAACTAAGGAGTATCTCCCTCATTCAAAGCTCTGTCCTTAGCTAATTTTGGCTTTACATTTAGATCATATTGGTTATTTGTTCTCTATCAGTTTTTAAATATCTTTGAGGTTATGGTCTTCCAAACGTTTAGATTTTATCTGCACTGAAGAGACATAAGTTGTCGAAATGCGCATATGCAGAATTTGAATTCACAGTGGCTTCGGTATTTAGTTATTCATTTCAGAAACAACGGCAGTAGAATACCGAAGGAACAAAGGAGTGAAATTTACAAAAATCGAAATCCAAATACAGGGCCAAAACGAGAACACAGAAAACAATGACGTTACACACAAAAAACAATGACGTTAGACAGATAAAAAGCACAGAAACAGAAATTACAGCATTCAAAACAAAGGCACTCAGACTGACATTTCGGTTCTCTGTTACGTCAGTTATAAAACCTTTGACTGATATCAAAATGCTTTAAAAATAAAGACAAAATGGTTTCCTGAACATTGATATTAACAAAAATGGAAAAATTGGCATCTTTCAGGTTTTCTTTGCTTTTACCTGAAAAAAATATGGATTTGTACATATATTTGCGTTAATTTGCAACTTGTTCATCAGTTTGATAGTTGTGGGTCAATTAATAAGCATTACTCCATCTAATGAATACGGCTGACCCTCTACTTAACAAAACGTCAGATCTACATATTTTATTCGATTTAAATCGAATTCGACGAAAATGGTCATCTCAGTACCTAAATTTATGACGAAAGGGACGATTTTAATTTCAAAATTATCACATTCCCTTATATGGAAAGTTATATTCTAACTTCTTCTGCTATAGGTTTCAAGCGAAAGTAAGCCCAAACTATACAGACTTTCTCATTAGACATAGCTATCTTCATGACCCCTTATTAATCAAGGCTTCAAAAAATCCGTCTCATACTATCATAAAGGAAGTTCTTAAATACATAGCAGTCCCATGTGAAAGAATTTGAAGTTCCGATCCAAACTGTGATTCGCTTTTTACTCCATACTTGGATAATAATTTCGTTTTACTATCTACGACCTTTCAATGGCAATTGTTGTTGACTTGCTACTGGACACGTCTGCAATAGAAAGGAAGGTTTAGCGCACCATAAAACCGGTTTAATCCACTATTTCTTTTTAAATGCCTGTACCAAAATTAATAATGTAGGGATATGGAGTAAATGCAAACGAGACAAATTCCTTGCAATTACATGGTAAAACTAGGCAATGGAACAAAGCTTTTATTGTTGTTTTTTATCTTGAAGTCACCATGAAGCCTACAACAATGAGCTTAACTCATAACTCATAGCAAGTTCAAGACGGCCCCTAGCACCGGTTTGAGCGGAATTCATCGTTACCAAGCAATGACCATTGCGGTCGGCGGTCGACATTTTTTGTCCGGTGATATTGCACCTGCTTTGTGTTTTTGCCTCTTGGACTTGAGCTCTTTACAAGTCTTTACAATTCTGTTCGGTTATTTTGTTATTAACCCCCAAACACGACGATATATGAAACTCTTGTCACATTTTGTTCCTGCAGCTACAATTAATAATAATAATAATTAAAAAAAATAATAATGACAAACAAAAATGTTGGTTAAGAGCGATTAAGTGCCCTAATCAAATCATCACACATTATTTGTTGTAAATAGTACTGATTGACTTGTTTTTCATATGTGTATCTTATCGTATGAACTCCATACAGATCTCTCTCGTAAACATAGGGAGTTGTGCACACAGAATTCAGCATTTCATCAGTTATGAAAGTTTCAGTTTAAACATATTTGAGACGATCCACCTACCTCCAGAAAAGGAATTCCTAGCTTTTTTGTAACTGTTGTTGAAAACTAGGGAGTATCTCCCTCATGCAAAGGTCCGTCCTTAGCTGATTTTGGCTTTACATTTATATTATATTGGTTATTTGTTCTATATCAGTTATTAAATATCTTTGAGTTTATGGTCTTCCGAACGTTTAGATTTTATTTGCACTGAAGAGACATAAGTTGTCGAAATGCGCATATGCAGAAACGAAATTCACAGTAACTTCGGTATTTAGTTATTTTTAAAAGAGCAATATGTGACAAATCTAAAGATGACCTTAATGGGCAACATTTTGTAGTTCTGACGGACAACCATCCTAGCTGTTACCTACAGCGGCAGTAGAATACCGAAGGAACAAGGGAAGTGATGATAACAAAAATCGAAGTCCAAAGACATTGCAAAAACGGCAATAGAGCAAAACAAAGATAAAACAAGGACATGAGACAGCCACAATACACGGAAATAAAAAGATAACATTAAGAACTAAGGCACTCATAGTATGAACTCCCAGTTTCATCAGGTGCTCCGGAAGGATAAGAATGTCCTGCCCTGCTAGAGAAATTTGAAATTGACATCTGCAAAACCAGATAAAACAGGACATCACTAGTTGACAGCTTTATCCTTATTTTCATATAGATTATATCCAAATTAGACAAGAATCAGATACCACTTGAATCAGTCCAGAAAATCTATGTGAAGTCGACTGGTTGTGGTAAATATAACAAAATACCGAAGTTGCTGTGAATTTAGTTTCTTTAGATGGCCATTTCCACAACTCATGTCTCATCAGTGCAAAGCAAATCAAAACATTTAGAAATCCATTAACCGAAATATATGTAAAATTTGATAGAGAACAAATTACCAATAAGATCTAAATAAAAAGCCAAAATCGGGTAAGGACAGAGCTATGAAAGAGAGAGAGAAATACCCCTTAGTTTAAATTCAAACAAAATTTTATTACATTTAGATAGTGCATAGTGCTTTATATTCGCGGTACAAAATTTTTGCACTTTTCAGTCTGGACTTTATTTGCAGGGTTTCATATCCGCTGATTTTAGCTCATTATCTTCAGTTATTATCAGTTATACAGTAATATATAAGTGGGTATTTATTTGCGCGCTTATCTTGTTAAAGGCGAAAAGCGCAAAAATAATACCCCACGAACAACCATACAGAACTGCAAATTTCCAAATCAATTCGATTGTGTGGCCAGCGCCGAAGTACTGGCTACTGGGTTGGTGAATTCCCTCGGGGACTTACTGTTCACTAGCAGACGCATCGACCCAGTGGTAATAAATAAAAACAGTCACCGTGACTATAGTTTCTGCATATTGCCATTTCGACAACTCATGTCAATTTAGCTCTTACAGAATGACTGATTAATTTTATTGCAACTGATATACTGCGATCTATTTTTATTCCAAACAAAGGGTTGAATCATATAATAATTTAATATGGACTACTTTGGAGGAAACCGTTTTTTAATAATGTTGTCTGGTGCGTATAATGCACGGACCGACATGTATATACTATGGACAAATTGCTCCCGAGGGGGAAGTCCACAGTTTATTAGTACATAACAGATAAATACGCAGTAGAAAAAAAGCAAAAGTATTAAACCTGTCATGTTAGTATCGTCCCGGTGTCAAGTATAGTATCTCGTTATTAAGGTACCTGTATTGGGTTTTATTCGTATGTTTTTATACTATAGGGAAACGGGACAGATAAAGGGGAGGTTTGGGTACCCATAAACCGGTTAAACCCTACCGCTGGCTTTTGCTAGTGCCGGTACCAAGTCCGGCTCTCCCGAGTTCCTGTCGTTGTCTACGTATGTCTTTTGTCTTATACGTGTTTTTCTTGTGTAGTTCCCTTGCAAATTGTTGCATGTAATTATAATTTTCAGCCATTGTAGGTGTTTCCTATTATCCATTTTTAACACATAGAAAACTTATAAAAAAAGTGAATGCAATTTTTTTCTAATGAAATCATAGATTTATATGTTATGTACTAAATAATGTGATGAAGTATTGATGTGATGAAGTATTGATGTGATGTTGTATTGATGTGATGAAGTATTGATGTGATGTTGTATTAATAAAACAACGGCAGTAGAATACCGAAAGAACAAAGCACAAAATTACACAAATCAAAGTCCAGAGACAAGGCAAAAGCAAGAACACCAAAAGACGGAAGACCAAAGACACCACATGACCACAAAACACACAAACATTACATATACAACACAAAAAACTAAAGCACTAACAGTGCGAACTCTCAAAAAACAAGAGTGACATCAGGTGCTCCGGAAGGGTAAGCATGTCCTGTTCTATTGTCCTTGATGTGATGTTGTATTGATGTGATGTTGTATTGATGTGATGAAGTATTGATGTGATGTTGTATTGATGTGATGAAGTATTGATGTGATGTTGTATTGATGTGATGACGTATTGATGTGATGTTGTATTGATGTGATGACGTATTGATGTGATGTTGTATTGATGTGATGAAGTATTGATGTGATGTTGTATTGATGCGATGTTGTATTGATGTGATGAAGTATTGATGTGATCTTGTATTGATGTGATGAAGTATTGATGTGATGTTGTATTGATGTGATGTTGTATACCCTCCAGGGTTTATTGTTGGTGTTATTATTCCATATGATGTTTCAATAGAACCCAATACCTGAGATATGTGCCTTTTGGAGAGGAGGGAATATGCACCTTATTTAATTTGCGATAATTTTGTCTAAGTTATGTCATCCTTTCTTTAGTTCTGTTTTAGTTTAATTCTGGTTAAAGTTGTCGTCCTTACTACTATTCTTTAACAGTTTGTGTTTTAATTCTGTTTTCTGATACCCTGATCACTTAGGCACTAATATAAGATGGTTATTTGGTAGCAAACCTGAAGTTATCAAAGTTACTGTTAACAGCTTTTGTGTGCAATATTTTCGCTAATAAAAAACTAAAACTGGTTTTAGTTTGTGTTTTTTAGGCTCTAGTTCCGGTTTTTTACACAATAGGGATATCGACAGGATATTTTGCACGTGTCCGTTAAATTAGCTTTGGGATCCAGTGACCTGAGGATTTTACACACAGACTGGCCTCTCACTGACACTGTCGATGTCTACTGAAATACTTGATGATTCTTTACCAAACCCATCAGGGAGTTTTGAATTTAATTTTTCTTCCGTAGTGCGACAGTGTTTTACCAGCAGACTAGGCTACTTGAGCTAGCCGGCAATTTACAGGCGAGCAGTCCTTGACCAATCTCTCAAAATTACGTTTTGTTCCCCCATTTTCCTTTTCAAGATTGTGGTCATGGAGTTAGTAATCTACCTGTATGAGTTTTATTCGTATGTTTATTATACTATAGGGAAACGGTACAGAGAAAGGGGAGGTTTGGGTACGTTTAACCCTTCCGCTGGCTTTTGCTAGTGCCGGTACCAAGTCCGGCTGTTCCTATCGTTGTTTACGTTTGTCTTCTGTATTTTTATTGTGTGTTTTTTCTTGTGCAGTTCCTATTTACTTTGTGGCATGTGGCTATGGCCATTGTAGGTGTTTTCTGTTATCTTTTTTATTCTATTTTTATGATGTAGTTCTGTTTTAGTTTTTGCAGTTTTCGTTCTAGTTCTGGTATTATTTTTGTGTCGTTTTGTGCTCTAGTTCTGGTTTTAGTTTGTACTTTAGTACTATTTTAGTTTATGTAGTTTTTGCTCTAGTTCTGGTTTTAGTTTGTCTCGTTAATTTATTTCAATACGTTATTTAATTCCTTACTATTTTGTGTTTTAGTTCTCTTTCAGTTTATGTCGTTTGTGCTCTAGGTCTGGACTAATTTTTGTGTCGTTAATTTTTTCAGTTCATTATGCTGTTGTAAGGAAGGAAACATTTCCAACTTTTCTATTATGATCAAAAATAATTTTACCTCAAAATACAGAAAAACATATAAATACGATGTTATATCAACGAGCCAAATTATGTATATTTATAAAATTTTAACGGAAACTTCAACTGTCTGGGTAACTCTTCAGTTTTAAAATTTCATCGCTATTTGAATTTGTATTCACATGGTAGGACACTGACAACATGTACTTCTGTCTGTGAATGTCTAAAGCAGGTCCCCAGGAAGATTCAGGTTTCAGTTTCTGCTTAAGTCTCTAAACATTGAAAAAAAAAGGATTAATGTTGTTGTAAACTACAATAAATGTAACATCTGAAAAAGGCAAGTTTCAGTACAAGATACCGTTGAAGTACTTTTGTTCGTGGACATCAATTTTCGTGCTTTTCATAAATATCACTATTTCATGGGTACATATAAAAACGTGGTTTTGAAATCTACACATTAAAACTCTAGGGAAAAATGCATTTCGTTGGGAATTAAATTTCGTGGTTTAAGTGAATCCACGAAAATTGGATCCCCATGAACAATTGTACTTTTACAGTATCTGAAAATTACCTGAACGTTTTGTTGGAATCTGGTTGAAAGTTACGAAGGAGTTGGGATTTAGAAAGATCATAACTTTCGAATTAGTAAAATCAAGATAGCAACTTTAAATTCCGTAACTAGATCATTGGAACAAGATGTCTTGAAAGTTTTGTTTGAATCTGACTTAAAGCTTTAAGAGGAGGTATGGATTTACTAACCGCACGAAAAGAGAAGAAAGACACTTTACGACAAATAGTAATCCTATGTGTCATCTCTGTGTACTGAAGGTGGTGTAACAAAACAATAAATAGTGTACAGATGAACCTCTTAGGGAGGAAAAATAATTAAAAACGCGTTGTATTTTCTAACCATCATCTTGTGCGCGGGAGGATTTTAGTGCTTCTCCAGGTGTTAATTCGTTTTAATAATCTAATTAATTAAAACGAACTATAGGGAGATGTGACAGGATGGGAGGTGGGATATATATATCTCTTTAGTTTCTGTAGCCTCGGCTTCATTTGTAAGTCATTTCCAGACTACTCATGCTATATTAACAATGAAAAGATATGGAGAAAATGCACATGAGACAAAGTCTCTTCAAATACATTTTTAAACCAAACAGTGCAATAACGTTTAATATTTTGTTGTTCTTCATCTTTAAGTCACAAATATGCATGTTTATATGGTTATGAAATACCAAGTACCTCTATAATCGGTCCCTCCGACTCCACAAACTCAGAACCATATAAAGTGGTATAGGTAC
>MJUU01013822.1:482-20392 GCA_002080025.1 Modiolus philippinarum | reverse complement strand
AACTCAGAACCATATAAAGTGGTATAGGTACTACAGAAGACATACCTCTATAATTGGTCCCTTCGACCTCCACAAACTCAGAACCATATAAAGTGGTATGGGTACTACAGACGACATACCTCTATAATTGGTCCCTCCGACCTCCACAAACTCAGAACCATATAAAGTGGTATAGGTACTACAGAAGACATACCTCTAGAATCGGTCCCTCCGACTCCACAAACTCAGAACCATATAAAGTAGTATAGGTACTACAGAAGACATACCTCTATAATTGATCCCTCCGACCTCCACAAACTCAGAACCATATAAAGTGGTATAGGTACAATAGACGACAGCCCAATAATCCAACCAACTCCTATTGCCCATGATGGATATGTATATGTCTTGTACGATACAGGGGTTATTGTACTCATATTAAATAATAACATTAACTGCAAAATAAAAAATAGTAGCATTAACTACAAAGTAAAAAAATAATAGCATTAACTGCAAAATAGAAATAGCAGCATTAATTGGAAAGTAATCATTATATACAGTATACCCTTTGCATTTTTGTCTATAATTTTCGTAAAGGAAAGAACATTTGATTTTCTGATAATGTTACGGCATTTTCGCTATTTATCAGATGTAGATAGCAATTGCTAGTAATATCGGAAATCACGTAATCCGAAAGACAGCGACTTCCCTCTGTCCTAAACTTAAGTCTGGAAAGAACCATGATCGACAAGGATATGTTTCAGAAGTATCGTGCATTAACTTGTGTGAATTAAAATGAATTAACTGCCTGATGAAAGGCTAAAGCTCAAAATTTGTAGGTCAGTCATCGAATCAATAATCACATATAAACAAATTGGATGTGACCGGTATTGTTGAAATTCATTTTATTTTGTTATTTATTATCACTGGGCCGATGTCTATGCTGGTGGAATACTAGTTCTCGAGGGTATTCAGTAACCCATTAGATAGGACTTATATAGAATATTAGATGTTGGCCCCAAACAAATTTTATTTTTGGAAACTTTTCAAATTAAGTAGTATCTCCATTGGGCATAGCGCTGCACTTTGCTAATTTTGGCCTCCTATTGGTAACTTGTTTTCTGTCAGCTTTTCACATATTTTGTCAACACTGGATCGTTTTCAGCTGATACTTCAGAACGAAATTTAACATTTTTCAAACTTGGTACGTGACTTGTCTACTAGAAAAGTTGAATCGTGAATCAAGAGGTAGAAATGTTTCTGGAGTTGTGCTCTTGAAACTGAAATTGTTCTACATTTTCGAAATCCCTATCTATAACTTGTTAATGAAATTACCTACTTCAGAATAGGTATGCAAAATGTTAGAATACCAAAGTTGCATAAAAAAGTTGCAAGTTGGTGACCACTTAAGGTAGATAGACACTGTTGCGCCTCGCAATTTAATCACACATTAGAAAAATAAAGAGTCGGATACGGGGTAGGTTGGATCTTCGGGCCGGAACAGTAATTTGACGGCTTTTCCTTTGTGACGTCATAATTGAATGACTGATGTGAAACGTCATATTTCGTTTACTTTGCCACGAATAAACTCCCTTTTCCCGTAAATAATGTTTAATCGGAGATCTTTGTAAAATATCTCCGTTAAAAGCATAGTGACATATACATTTGTTAATTGTAACCAATAAATTACATCATAAACTATCTGTTCACAAAAATACATCACAAATTCTCATGTCTAATAAGATAAAAATTGCCTTCCCATATTTTTCCCGTGCATTCTATGTAAATGTAGGTGCAAAAATGGCTCTCAATTCTAGGAAAAGCAAGCATGATGACCCATGCTTTTTATTACAGATTTGGTGTAAGTGGGATTGGTTCTTCAATTGTGCTCACTTAGGGGACGACCATTTGATTCTGAGGGGGGGCCTGGCAGATTTTGTAAATAAATATTCTGTCCCTGAAAAAGTTGGAAATAAATAATCTGGCCTGCACATCCAAGAAAATAAATAATCTGACCTAAGATTCATTGATGCGATACGATAATGTTATTGAAAATAAAAATTTTCGCCGCAAAGCGGCGAAAAATAAATATTCTGGCCCGCAAAGTTTTGAAAATAAATAATCTGGCTCGACCAAATTTGCCAGGTCCCCCCTCAGAATCAAATGGTCGTCCCCTTACAACAAAATCTCATGGACATAAATATTACTGTCTATCTACCTTAATGAGTGAGAACCGAATCGTCAGTCCGGAAAACGAATGATCAAAGGACAAATGAATATCAGAAAAAAACAAGAAACAAAGACATCACATGAGTATTTAACAGAAAGACAGACATACACAGATAAACGACACAGGTCTTATAAAAACCCATGTGTGAGATTACGTGAATCGTTAGATTGTAAATAAGGGCAAGATTTATTCAGAGTAAGAATATGAAGAACAACAATAAAAGCGTTGTTCCTTTTCTTGGATATACCATGTATTTGTAGACACTTTGTCTCATTAACAATGAAGGGATATGGAGTAAATGCAAATGAGACAAAATCTCTACAAATACATGGTAAAACACAGCAATGGAACAACGCTTTTATTGTTCTTCTTCATCTTGAAGTCACCATGAGGCCTCATGTACATTTGTCTCATGTACATTTACTCCATATTCTTTTATTGTTGACTTAAGAGATGTCCAGAGATGATATTCGTTCTGGAAATATTCCCACGCTATAAATCATGGATGATATCAACATAACAATACTATTTTGCAAAATTTATATAAGGTAAATATTCGAAAGACACAAACCAACGTAGAGCATTGCTGTCTTCAAACAGAAAATTCCGTACTTAGAGGAAGTGGCAGAGTGCAGCAACATTCTGATATTGAGCACTTTAACAAATTGTAAAGACCTAATTAGTTAAAAGTATCAATTACCAGGAGAAAACATGGCGTGCTAAACTTCCATGAAAAACTCCACAATCTGCAAGGCTGGTATCCTAACATCATCTCGATGTCTTTGTAAAAACGATCAGTACCTACAATAGTCAGATTTAAATGGTTAGCTAATTTTGGTTGTTTTACTAAATTCTTAGCAAACAACCAGTAAAAAATAATCGATGAAAGGAGGTGAAGTAAATGCACATGATACATGGCAAACAAAGCAATGGAACAACCCTTTTTTTTATTCTCCATCTTGAAGTCTTCATGGGGCCGCCGACAATCAGTCAAACCCTATATTGACACAGAAAAAAACCTTATTGGCACAAACTTAGTTATTCCAACAGAAAATATTAAGCATGTATTGCAGTAGAACACAACTAGCATACAAGCATACAATGTAATTTAATAAATTATCATGTTTTTCCCATGAATAAATTTTGTCTTTAAGGTTAATGTTAGCTTTTTCATGTGCTAGAATACAACGTAACTATTGGATATAGTTCAATTTCATTTTTATGTATAATTTTAAAATGTAAGAAAATAAGAAATTTTCATAATAAAAGAAAACCTTGTGATTGTTTCCTGATTCTTATTCTATTTCAATCGCAATGACTAAGAGTTTCAGCTCCAAAATTCCTTTCTTTAATGTAATCAAATGTTTTATAAAGTTATGATCTTATCTTGCTTGATTTTTTTATAGTTCGACAGTTTTTCATCAAACATACCAAGCAAATTATTCGCATCAAGTACATCCTAATCACAATGAAAAAAAAGTATTGGTCGATTTTTGTCTTTCACTATGTATTTGTTGGCACAATCTGTAATTTCTGAGTTTTTTTTAAAATTTTTGTCTTCCATTATAATAGTAAAGTAATGTCACTTATTTAGTTTTCTAAAATTGAAATTTGATGTATTCACAAAATAAAAAAAAAAATCCCAGTGGACTATATTTTTACTTTTGGAAGTTGTCTTTTTAATACCAAATAAAAGCTTGTCTTTCTTTTTAACCAAATATATTGCCCTTGCCGACACAAAGGATTTCTTTTTAATTTTCCCCGTTAGAGCTTTCTTTGGATACCTCTTTGAATCGGAGATATATCTCGCAAAAGGTGTTAAAATATGCGATGCTTCCATCTCCTGGTATATTTTCACAAATTAAATTACCGTAAATCCAACCAACGACTATACATTCAACTATTGAAAATCCCATTAAGGAAAACAGGGCACAGTACCAATCCATTATCTGAAAAACGTATATCCCACCCTGAAATAAATAGCAATATAGTGATAAAAAAATTATAGCAAATTGATTAGAAAATGTATGTCTGCTTCAATAAACTTGTTCACAGGTACAGTGTGACAAAAGCGTAATCAATTAATATAGTTGTTCAATAAATAACATAACAACTGTAACCTTTGAACTAGGTTCTAGGTCAATGCTATATCGACCAAGTAATTCACACCAACCTCTTATTTTGGCCATTTCGACAACTTATATCTATACAGTGTAGAACATTGGAAATCCAGAATTCGAAAGATGTACAAAGCTGATTAAAAAACAAATAATCCAAGGGAACTTAATCGGAAGCCAAAATCAGCTTAGGATATGGCTTTGCATGAGGGAGATACTACATATTTTAGTTTATATTGTAAGTTTTCAAAGCTTTTAAGCCTTTGAGCCAGCACCGAAGAACCAGACTGCTGGGTTGGTGAATACCCTAGGTTGCTACTGTAGGTCACGTGGTAATAAAGTGTAATCATATAAATAGGAATGATAACAAAATTACAGAACAGAATTGTCAGGAAAGAAGACAAGACAGACAGAAAATCACCGGAAAAATTGTCCACCGCAATGTTCCGGGATTGGTACAGGCATTTAAAAAAAATGGTGGTTAAACCGGTTTTATGCCGCTCCAAACCTCCCTTTTCATTGCGGTAATGTTTGGTAGCAACTCAACAGCAATTTCTATTGGAAGGTTGTAATCAGTAAAAAGATATGATCATCCCAATATTGTTTATTATAAAATGCTGAAGAAATATTACAAACAGATTATTATAGTAAACACAAGTCTACAATGGCCGCAAACATGTTCAAATATTACCTGCATTATTAGTGGAATACCAAGGACAAATTTAATCAGACACAGGACAGCTGACAACTTTATTTTTCTAGATTTTAAAAACCTTGGATATTCATCTATCAGTGAGGTATTGATTGTTTCCACGAATCCAAACTGAAATAAAAAAAAAGAAAAACTTCAGTTGAAGTCTCAATTAGAAAAGTAAACAGTTTTGTATTGTTGGTAACCGCTCTTCTATAATTTTAGTTAGAGCCTCATTTTAAGCTTTTCGGGTTTACACGACCATCTTTAATATTTTTTGGGAGATATTGTTTCAAAGTTATTGTCCCTTTTCATGGTAATACGCATCGTATATTGCAAATGTAACTCTTTAGGGAAATTTGTCCCTTGTAATTTGGTTCCCTTCTGTTCATACAGTTCATGTGTAGCCATTTTTACACCGAACCCGTTTTCTCATTGTGCTGAGATGAGTATAAAATTTCCTAGGGATGTTTTTGTCAAACATTATATCAATATATTTTCGTGTTAATTGTTTTCATTTTCATTCCAAATATCATATAATCTGCTTTGACCATACTAAAGCACACTAAATTACGACTACTTGTGTTTTAAGGAAAATAATTCACAAATCTATGCAAATATCAAATTATGTGTACATTTTAATGAAAAATTTCGAATGATGCATAAAATTTCAATTCAAAATGCTTTAACTACCTGAACAATTATCTGGAGGAAGAGAGTATTTATTTTTACTGTAAGATAAAGAGTATCCAAGGATACCTGCATATCTGTTGTTACTTTTAACAACATCAAACGATTTAACTGGGTATCATTGGCTACTGTAAAAACAGCAAACGATTTACCTGAGTATCTATTGCTACATTAAAAACATCAAACTATTTACCTGAGTATCTATTGCTACTGTGAACAACATCAAACAATTTACCCGTGTATCTATTGCTACTGTGAACAACATCAATAGTTTTACCGGGGTATCTATTGCAACTGTAAAAAAATCAAACGATTTACCTGAGTATCATTGGCTAATGTAATGCTACTGTAAAAACATCAAACGATTTACCTGTGTATCTAACATCAAACGATTTACCTGAGTATCTATTGCTACTGTGAACAACATCAAAAAGAACAAAATAGACCACAAAGGAGAGACAGGTAATCTAGATATAGCTTCAGGGTACGTCACGAAGGCCAATCCTGGACCTATGAAAATAAAAAAAAGAATATTATGTACACACGACTTAGCTAGAGCTATAGGATAAGGTACCAAAGTCAGCTATGGACTAATAAGATCGTAACTAAAAAAAACCCCCAAAACTTTGATATGCCATTAAAACAAACCTAAGACCTGCACAACCGAAACAATAAACTATAATAGATAGTACCTAATAGTCAAAATTTAATTTCAGAAAGTACATATTCAAAATCTCTAATGAGGAAAAACATAATTAAAAAGAATACAATCAATACCTACGATCAAGATGGTATTCTGTTTATGGATAAAGGATATTTAACGAAGACAAATCCTGGAAAAGATATATATTTTATTTTGTCTTGGACTATACATGAAGCGTAAAATTGATACTATTTAGACGGAATAAAAAATCCGGAACGCTAACTCGTAAAATGATGGTAACTTTGTAGTTTTGAATTATTTCATATAATAATTTAATCTTTGTCAAACCAATTGATTGCAAAAGACTCTGTGTTTTATCCTAATTATTTAACATTGTGTGCATGTTTGTTATTTTAATGTAATATATGTATTTGTTATATGTAAGTCGGTATAAAAGCTCCTTCAGAGCTTATGTTATTTGTTATTTGTATGTTACCCGACTATAAATAAAAATTACTTTACTTTACTTTAAACTTACTGATGGTTTATTGAAACATAAGAGTACATCGGCAAACGAATACCGAAGCAGAAATGATGAAAGGGGGAATTCTAAAATCAAAAATAAGAATTCATGGCAAATCATATCCAACACGAATTGAGACAGCATGAAAAAGACAAAACAAATAAACAAAAATGAACAAGAACGCCACAAAACTAAAGCACTAGCAGTGCGAACCCCTATAAAAACTGAGATATAATCAGGTGCTCCGGAAGGGTAACCATGATGTGCTTCACGCGTGGCACCCGTCACACAGCCAGTGAAAAGTCCCGTTTTGTCAGAGTCGGTGTAAGTCAGTCCGGTAATAAACTCTGGATCTACCCAAAGATATATATTTACATCTGTGAAATAGAAAAATTGTAACGGTTTGTCAAATCATGGTGACGACCGTAAAACTTCTGTAGTGGCAATTGCAACAGTGACTGAACATAATCTTGATGTATAAGTTTTTGAGATGGTAGTTTTGCTCTGTTGACAAAATCGCTGTACAAACTACAGGCATGACAATAGCGAATGAGTTGTGAAATGAAGACGCCATTTGCCGGAGATGTGGGACTACTACTGCTCAAAAACGGGAAGTTCACTACTGGAAAGTCGAAAGAATCACGCTTGTCGTGAAGTTTTGTTTTCAGACGTCCAGATTCGTCAATGTAGAGGTATATGTCCAGGTGTGAGAGCATACATGGTTTCAAAAAGCAAAAAAAAAAACTTTTATGATTTCGATTACTTGATATTTGCAGTGACGATATATATACTGTACTATACAGTTTAGGTGACTTACAAGTCTGCTGTACCACCAGATAATCATTCCTTCCTGTTATCCACATTTTCGGCAGTTTTCCACTATGACGCCATCAAATTTTATATAGCATTGTTTTATTCATTGGCATTGCTTATAAAAACGGTCAATAATGTAATCATAATGAATGTAATGTCAAGAAGATTCTAAAAACTACATGAAAGGGGGTTTGAAGCCACATAAATAGGTTTGTACACTTTGTTTAATGTGCATTTACTTCATATCTTTTCATTATAAATTTAAGACTGGAGTTTGTCTCTCCTGCAGTGTGGAGTCCGTAAAAAGTTTCCCCGTGCAAAAGATGTATGCTGTCTACACATTTCAGTTATGGTGTACCTGTTCTTGAGAGAATATCTCATATGGATACACTTTCATACTTTCTAATTTTGGCATTTTATTTTTATTATCTTTTTTGTGATTTCCAAATTTTATGCTACCATTTTGTTTATAGTGCGCACATCTCATCGTTAAATTTTGCCAAGTCCTCTTGCAATTGACTAGATTAGTTCCCTGTTATTGTTTTTAGAAGTTGTTGCCGTCTGGGAGTTTTTATGTCAGGCAACGGACAGCAGTTGTAAGATCACCTTGCCAGTTATTTTTATGTTTTTGAGAACGCTGCATCAATGACAAAAGGGAACTTCGATGTGGCAGTGACTTCCACTCCAACCGGTGCTAGGGGCCGTCATGAACTTACTATGGGGTATGAGCATAGCTTAGTGTTAAAGGCATCATGGTGAATTCAAGATGAAGAACAACAATAAAAGCGTTGTTCCATTGCTTAGTATAATCATGTATTTGTAGAGATTTTGTCGCATGTGTTTTTACTCAATATCCATTCATTGTTAATTGTAGTATGTTTAGAGGTATCTCACGCGTTAAAACCCTAAGAAGTCTCTGAAAGTTGGCAGGTATGGACACGTCAATTTTTCCTGCCATCGGCCATGTGTATGAAAAAAATCTGTGGAATTATTGGGGAATAGAACGGTATTTGAGTCAATTAAGAGCTCACATTTTGATGTATACAACATAAAGTATACATAACATTTTTGTGGGATTTGTTACATGTACACTAATTTTATTAAGAATTTCTGAATTACCTTGAGTAACAACATTATCAACTTTGACATTCTTCTCTTGTGCAATAAATCCTAATATTGAAAACGTAACAAATCCCGCAAATATACTGGTTCCACAGTTCATAAAAGGAACGATCAGGGAATCTCTGTAACGAAAAAAAACAACAAAAAACAAACAAACAAACTTAATAGTGATTGATAGATTCACGTCTTCCGGATCTGACTGTACCGATTTTTACTTTTTATTACACTGACTCATTGACAGTATGATGGGTGCTGTAAACAGAACAGGACATGCTTACTCTTCCGGAGCACCTGATGTCACTGCCAGTGTCATGGGAGTTCAAACTGTGAGGGCCCTTATTTTGAATGTTGTGCTGTTATATCGCGGTTTGTAGCTGTCTATTCTTATTGTTTCTTGTATTGTCGATTTTTGTAATCAATTTCACATGCCTTGATTTATGATTTTAGAATTCCTCCTTTCCTCGTTCTTGCTTCGGTATACGTTTGCAGATGTATTGTTTTTTCTGTATCCTACTGCCGTTGTTATATATTTAAAAAAGCCAAATAAAGTAAGCATGTCAATATAAAACTATCAAAAAACTATATAAATAAAATCTTATGCATTGAAGTTTGTACTTCACATTTCGACACACTAGAATGTACAATATAAGTGCACACTGAAAAATTCTAGTAGATGTATAAAATAAATAAATTGCTTTAAATGTATATTACGGTCAGCAAATGACCTGTACAGAACCAGCGAAGCCAACATACCTGAAATTGTTAAGCCGGGAATTAATTCTCAATTTAAGTCTCTACTTGATAAGTCCTGTAAATCCTCATAAGGGACCGACCATTTGACCTGAAGGAGGGGGGTATTTATTTTTTGCACGTGTATCAACAAAATATTTTTTTGCAAAATTAACATTATTTTTTGGGGTAGAAAGCCTCCTTCAGAAAAAAATTTTTTTCATCATTTTGGCAGCTAAAATATTTTTTTTCACATAAAATCAGATCCAAATTATTTTTTTAGAAAAAAAAACCATAGCACCCCCCTTTTCAAGTTAAATGGTCGGTCCCTAAAACACAGATGAAATTATCATTTGTTCCAATTTTAGCTGGTTTTGTTCTACTGGTTCATCCTAAAATCGTAGGCTTTCTTGTCCATTCGTTTTAATAGCTTTATTTTTTCATTGACATGTTTCCATATGGCCAACATTTCCCTCATACAACAATATTAAAGATTAAAGGCCATACATGAAAAGCTGCTGGAGAAATGTACAAATCTGAAATTGTCAAGATTCGATTTTTTTTTTTGTTTTTCGTGATTATCATGGAAAAATGAAAGGATATGGAGTGAATGTACATGTGACAAAAACGCACACGATACATAGAAAACTCCAGTTTATGACTTAAAATTAAGGGCTTGGATAAATTCAAGAAAAGATGAAACACCTTCTTACACAGAGAGACATGATTCAGATTCCACGATCAGAAAGGTCATGTGTTTAATTCTGGTCAGTGTTACTTGGCCATTTGAACGGATAGAGTTTCAGAATGCATATTAAATTCACATAATTTGTCTAATAGTTAACTAGATTCGACATTATATTTTAAGAATTAGATAAAATGATGAGCATTAAATTGCAATGTGTACATAGTATGTTAAAAATATATCCAAAATCAACATGTTTCGTTTATGAATTGATAGAACCACGTTGTTGATCAAAACCATTCTTTGACATTAGTGATTTATCAAACTTACCTGTACACAATATTATGAAAATTGTTAAAGCTGGTATAAGTAAACATAGTGCCCCATCCCATTCAAGAGGTGAAAAACTGGCAAAAGTCAACGTAGTACCCAATCCCATTCCAGAGGTGAAAAGCTGGCATAAGTCAACATAGTACCTAATCCCATTCCTGATGTGAACAAACACTACAGTAACTACTGACCTGTACACATTATGATGAAAACTGTTAAAGCTGGCATAAGTCAACATAGTACCCCATCCCATTCCAGAGGTGAAAAATATCTGTAGAGCTGCTTCACCCCAAAGCTATGCGAAAATAAATAAAAATTCTATTCATCGTTTATAATAACCAAATGACTTTGCACATAAAAATTTAATACATCCTCTTATTGCAGATGCAAAGATAGTGAACTTCTTATTTGGTGAAGATATATATTTTCGTTTTTGATGCAAGAAACTGATAATAAATAAACAGCACCAAGAGCGCATGATACGCCCGTCCCCACTTTAAAGCAAACTGGTTAAATGATTGTTGAAATTAAAATTCCATCTGAACAAACATGACAAGGGACTTCTGATATGTATCAATTATTTCATCTGATGTTAAACAGTCAAAACTGTATATTGGTTTAGGGGGTAGTTTTCTCTTAATATCAAAGAATGCTTTTTTGAAAAAATCAAAGTCTTATAACTCTGGAATGAAAAATCCTTCAACATAATAAAATAATAGGCAGCTTTCTTCCATAATATCTAACAATCTTGCAAAGTTTCAAGAAAAATGAACAAAGCGTTCTCTAGCTAGAATACGACGTGTAGACGGAAATGGTATTTCATGTTTTTTTAAATAATCAAAGTCCGATAACTCTGAAACAAAAAATCCATCGACAAAATAAAATGCTATGGAGCTTCCTCTTGTCATACCCAATAATCCTGCAAAGTTTCAAGAAAAATGATATATCGTTCTCTAGTTAGAGTACGACATGTTATTTGGCCATTTGAACGGATAGAGTTTCAGAATGCATATTAAATTCACATAATTTGTCTAATAGTTAACTAGATTCGACATTATATTTTAAGAATTAGATAAAATGATGAGCGTTAAATTGCAATGTGTACATAGTATGTTAAAAATATATCCAAAATCAACATTTTTGGTTTATGAGTTGATAGAACCACGTTGTTGATCAAATCCATTCTTTGACATTAGTGATTTATCAAACTTACCTGTACACAATATTATGAAAATTGTTAAAGCTGGTAAAAGTAAACATAGTGCCCCATCCCATTCAAGAGGTGAAAAAAATTGCAACTTCATGCTTTTTTGAAATAATCTACGTCCCATAACTCTGGAACGAAAAAATCCAGCGACTTAATAAAACAATAGGAAGTTTTCTTGCATAATACCCAACAATCCTGCAAAGTTTCAAGAAAAATGATTAAAGATTTCTCGTGTTAGAGTACGACATGTGGACGAAAATTGCAATTTCAGGCTTTTTTGTAATAGTCAAAGTCCCATTACTCTGGAACGAAAAATTCAAAGACAAAATAAAACGATAGGGAGCTTTCTTCTGTCATACCAAACAATTCTGCAAAGTTTCAAGAAAATGGTCAAAGCGTTCACTAGTTAGAGTACGACGTGTAGACGGACGGACAGACGGACGGACGGACACCAGTATACCATAATACGTCCCGTCAAAGACGGGCATATAAAAATGCAGACAAACTTGGACGTAACTTATATTCTTAACGTAATAGGGGATATTTCCAATATATTTTGTATGAATCCATTAAATTGTATTTGGGTCGAATGAACTGATGATTTTACACACGTACTGGCCTAAAACTGAATCTGACGATGTCGACTAAGATACATGTTGATTTTTTACCAAATCCGTAAGTTTGGAGTCTGATTTCTTTATGCAGAGTAACAGCGTTTTACCAGCAGACCAGGCTCCTTAGGCCTAACCGGAGAGCACTCCTTGTCCTATTCTTTCCTTTTCAAGATTGTGATCATGGAGTTCTCGGTCATGGTTGATGTTTCCTATCATCTTTGACTTGATTGCATATCATCTTGTTTCTGAAGAACACATGTTTGTTATCCTTTTTTCTTGTAAATTGCAAGTTTACTATTTTGTACTCTTTTCTCGCAATTGTTTGTTCATCCAAGATTGAAAAGTCCATAAAACTGGTCGTTACATCATCGGGAATTACTAGGCGGAATATTTGTTACCAAACTGCAGACTGATTAAAAAACTAAGGTAGAAAGATCATTGCTGTTTTGTTTTTATTGTCACTATAAGAATCTAAGTTATTCCTGTTCTAATTGTTGCAAGTATGATTGTTTACAAGTTGTTTGTCAAACAAAATAAAGTAACAGATCTTTATCAGAGGTATAATTCAGGTCGAACATCTTCAAGAAAAGCGTATCAATTAAAAATGTAATGATGTGAGTGCTTAGAATAGCAACGTAGCAACACTATACGGTTAAGCCATGTTGCTGACCCGAAATGATATAATTTGAAAAAAAAATAAACATGGACAAACCTGCTTAAACTGTGTAGGGAGAGAGAAGACGTATGTCTATAGGAAAAACATATCCTGCTTTGCATGCACTTCTGATCAGCTGAGGAATTATATTTTAACAGCAAAAGGTATAGCCAGAAACAAGTCAGATTCGGTGGTTAAAGTGAGATGACTCAATGCTAGATCAATTCTAGTGTAAACAAGTTAAGAGACCGTCGTATATTAATCAGCCAATAACATTTAATAGTTTCCTCCGTTTACATTTACATTTATATAGTTTTTGTTTTTCTTATTATAGAAATAACAAAATACCGAAGTTATTTTTAAATTAGTTTCTTCAGATGAGCATTTCGAAGACTTATGTCCCTTCAGTGCAGATCAAATCAAAATATTTGGAAATCAATGACGGAGAACAAATTACCAATAGGATCTAAATAGAAAAACCAAAATCAGCTAAGGACAGCGCTATGCTAACAAAAATTTATGGATTTAATTTGAATAACGTAAAAATGGAGAAACAACTTAATAAGAATGAAAGCAAAAGGATTTATACAAGTATGTTAATGTACTCTGGTCACTGAAAATTGTACAACGGTCGTTGAAAATCTGAATTTTACTGTGTATTACTGAATCAAGTTTTTAAGTAATGATAACTTACTTGAGTCGAAAGAAGTTTGTGCCACTTCGGTATTAGATAGAATCGTAGTCCTTCTGTTGCTCCAGGTAAAGTAACAGCTCTAACCAGTAATATAGCTAGTACTATATATGGAAATGTAACCGTTACATACACTATCTGAAAATATACTAGACACATAAAAGAAAACAACATAGTAACAAACAATATACTGAGCTGCAGAGTATTTGAAAATAAAGAGGGTAGTAGGACAGTGAATCAGAAGTTGATTGTCAAAAAAGCATAGATTTGACAGAACATCTACTTTTAACGGAACTTCTTGCCGTAACAGTGTAAAAACATTTTTTAGATTCTTTACTCTGTAGCTTGTACAGTGATTTTTTGAACAGAGCAAAAACACTGTCCCAAATGCTGCTTAGTCAGGGATTTGCGCAACCTATGTTACTTTCATCCCTCAAGAAATTCTATGGCCGGCACCATAACATCATAGAATGATATGACGTGTCAGTATCCCAAATGAAAGTGGACATTTTCAGCTAGATTCACGTCTTCCCGGATTTGACTACCAATTTTGTCATTTTCCCGGATTGACTTACTCACAGTGTGACGAGTGCTGTTAACAGAGCAGGACATGCTTATCCTTCCGGACCACCTGATGTCGCTCTTGGTTTTTATGGGAGTTCACACGGTCAGTGCTTTAGTTTTTTGTGTTGTCTTGTTCAATTTTAGTTATGTCTTCGTTAGTTATGTTTGTGGAACCGATCTGTCCTGTTCGTGTTTGATACTAAGTGATTACAAAAGCTTTTCAAAATTTAAAATCGGTACTGTTTGAGGGTTAGAATAGTAACATGTAGTAACATGTACCATGGATTTTAATTGGTTTTGTCTCAGGGTTAGAAAATGGCATTAACCAATCAGCCACCTAACAGATCTTTCAGCATATATATGCCTCACTGACCGTGTGACGGGTGCTGTTAACAGAGCAGGACATGCTTACCCTTCCGGAACACCTGATGTCACTTTCACTTTCACTGGAATTCACACTGTGAATGCATTTGTTTTGAATATTGTGATTTCTATTTCTTTGCTTTGTATCTGTGACTAAATACCGAAGTTACTGTGAATTTAAATTCTGCATATGCGCATTTCGACAACTTATGTCTCCTCAGTGCAGATAAAATCTAAACGTTTGGAAGACCATAAACTCGAAGATGTTCAAAAACTGACAGAGAACAAATAACCAATATGATCTAAATATATAAAGCCAAAATCAGCTAAGGACAGAGCTTTTCTAATGTCATTGTTTTCTGTGTCTAGCGTCATTGTTTTCTGTGTCTAGCGTCACTGTTTTCTGTGTTCTCGTTTTGGCAATGTCTTTGGACTTCCATTTTTGTAAATTCCACTCCTTTGTTCCTTCGGTATTCTACTGCTGTTGTTTCCTATCGGAAATGACAATTTTAAAGTCAAAACATAAGTCAAAACATGGTGAAAGAAAGATATTTATATTTAGTGGTAGGTCAAGATAGGGCTTATTTTGTCATCGCTGCAGACGTTTTATGATGGACATCATTATCTTGTGGCCCGCTATGGGATATGTGTTTCCACTTTCCCTTAAACAGCTTTACATTGTTATTTCCTATACCGGATTCGACATGTTCCACACGGCGGTTGTCTTAAAAGAAGCAGGAGATGCTAACTCCCCCGGTGCACCTGAGTGCACCTCTGGTTTTTAACTGGGTCCTTATTGGTCATCTGTATTTGTGTCTCCATTTTTCTTTTCTGTGTGGTACTCATGTGATGTCTTTGTATCTCTGTGTTTCCGGTATTGCAATTGTTTGTACATAATTCTTTTTTATACTGTTGGTTGTCACTTTATCTTACATCAGACTGATTTGAATAAACAGAAAGATATTGTCACAATATTGAAATTTTTAATTGAAAACATATTTGTCGAATTTGGCTCACAAATCTTTCAGAAGACGGCGGGGATACCTATAAGGACTAATTTTGTGCCACTTTTAGGTCATTTATTCGTTTATTTGGGCAAAGCCAGGTTCACACAAGGGATAGTTCAGAAAAAAGACAATAAACTAGCAAAGTCCTTTGATACGAGTTTCCGTTATAACGATAATGTTTTTTTTTTCATTGACTAATAAGGGCAAAATGAAAATTACCGAAAAGAATTGTCTCAAAGTCAAGAAGACAAAGAAGTGTAAAACCTTAAATCTTCAATTCAAAGATTTCCTACATCTTTTATTACAAGGTGAACTCAAAATAAAAAAAAACTACTGATACACCAGCATCACCTGTACCTTTACCTTTATATTGATAGCTCTGGACCTCTGATATAAAACTTTACGACGTGGGGATTCTGACTTTCCAATAATAAATCTTTCTTTTTTTTTGAGCAGTAATATTCCAACAAATAACGTGTACATTTCATAACCCATTCGCCTTTGTCGTGCCTTTAGTTTTTTACGCGATATATTCAACAGAGCAAAATAACTTTTTCAAAAATTTAACACTACTGGTGGAAATCCGTCATTCATAGCTGAAGTACTAATCAGTAAATGTAATTTGCTTTTGGATGAAACAAACACTTTCCCCCTGCACTTACACAAATAAAGGTCATACACAGGGTATCGCAACACTGGCCTTACCTGAGCTGACACAAATGAAAGAAAAACTGGACACTCTCATCAATGGCCGCTGGGGTACTTTGTCTCTCTACAGTTCTTATAGGCCGAAAATTCAAATAATTTGAAAAATAAGAATACCTAAGACAATAGTACTCCCCGCATTAGTGGTGTCCACTTTTTATTTTGTTTATAATTTTTCAAATTACATGCAAATGTTTTGCTCATTTTCGTGTAAACTTCATTTTCGTAACCATTTTGTTTTCGGAGTGTCAGGATGTAAACATATTTTTTGTCCCTAAGAAAAAGTGTCCCTATTGGATATTTTTGATGAGATTTATTCCGTGATGATAAAATATCACTGATATCCTATCTCTGGATACTATTTACCCATTTAGATATGTTCCTTTAGATACTATTTTTGTGACATTTCCATTAATATTTTATCTCATGGGAATGTATGCAAGTAAGATCAAATTAATTGTTACAAAGTCAATAACAAATCTCCATTTAAAAAGCCAGAAAATCCTTAACAAACGGTGAAAGTTGAATGTCGTTTGACAGGTTAAGCGAGAGACATGAAAGCACTTCATGCTGTATGAGACAAAAATTAAAATCAAACACCAAGCTATAAACTCATTATTGAAGATATTACTTGTGACATACGACGGACCCCAAACGTTACTTAACATTGAATGACAAAAGAAAAAACAAAAAAAAAACCAACAGGAAAACAGCAAACACCTACAATGGCCAGGAAATACAATCACATGCAACAATTTACAAGCAAACTACACCAGAAAAAACAATAATGAAAACAAGAGACAAACTTAAATAACTATAGGAACCCGAAATATCCGGACCTGGTACCGGCACTAGCAAAAGCCAGTGGTAGGGTTAAACTGGTTTATGGGTACCCAAAACCTCCCTTTTTCCTACCCCGTTTCCCTATAGTATCATAAACATGCGAATAAAACCCAATACAGGTAGACTACTAACTCAATGACCACTATCTTGGAACAGAAAAAGCATAAGACAAAACGTAATTTTGAAAGAAGGGTCAAAGAGTGCTCGCCGCTAAACTGCCGGCTAGCTCAAGGAATCTAGTCTGCTGGTAAAACACTGTCGCACTACGGAAGAAAAATCAAACTCAAAACTCCCCGAAGGGTTTGGTAAAGAGTCTTCATGTATTTCAGTAGACATCGGCAGTATCAGTGAGAGGCCAGTATATATGTAAAGTCTTCAAGTCACTGGAATCCAAAGCCAATTTAACGGATTTGTCCAGAATATCTCGTCGATATCCACTTTTACGTAAGGAATGTAAGTTACGTCCCAGTTTTTCTGGATTATTTATCAGTTTTTGACATTTTTAACAACATTTCCATAAAATCGATGATGAGAAATGCCCTTTGTTATTAGCTGTTTGCGAGTCACGTCATATCTAGATATCAAATGTTCATATCTTCTGTAATATTTTACGAAAGGATATTGAGAAAATGAACATGAGACCATAACACATATGTTAACTCCAACTGCAATAATTTTAATGAGCTGTATGGCCATTTCGGAAATTTATTCCTCATCAGCAGCACTAGAACCCAAACAAAGGAAATCCAAACTTCTTAAAAGTATTGAATAATTTATGAAATCTGTAACCTTGTTGTAAAAGTTTCGATGATTGAAGTACATATTTTAAACGCAGTCAGAGTTCAACACATCTAAGTAAGAAACATCTCCATTCCCCTCTGGTTATAGGAAGGGGGGTTGTTTGAATGGTGCAAAACGATCTGTTCAAATGATAAGCAGAAAAGATACATTTACTTTGCATGCACTTTAAACCAAAATTTATAACTTCAATTCATCATTTAAACATAAAAAATATAAGGGGATACTATTTTGAACCTTAAAAATATATCAAATTCTAAATATTTTTTCATGCCTGAAAGACAGTTCCTTAAAATAAATGGTTTATAAAATAAATTTGGAATCTGAATTTAAATTGTAAATGTTTCTATACTAAATTCCAATGATGTATATTTATTCGGAACGGTGTCGGTTTTCTCGGTCCGGATTAATTGTGGCAATCAGCAAAAGGTGGAAAAATTTGCGTTTGTACTTGAGAAATTTTTAAACTGCACGATGGTGTCATACTTCTGGCGTATAAAGCTTGCAAGTCCGGTTTGTTGTTAAAACATTAACACGGGTAACAAAATTCGTCTCGTTCTTTTAGTTATATTGATGATTATGTTCCGCCATTTGTAATTGTCATAACAGAGGATTTACGGTCGTCACCATGACTTGACTGATGGTTACATTGTTTCGTATTTCGCAAATTAAAAAATACATTTTTGAGGTTACCTATCGTTTATTACTGAACTGCTTTAGTTTTGTGGCTTTCTTGTCATATTTTGTTTATTGAGTCTATCAAAAGAAGTTTGGGTAGACTTGTTGATTTTACTCAGCTCTTGCAATATTTAGATATGGATGTTAAGGAAAATTTTTAAAACCTATGGAGTATCTCCCTCCCACATGCTCTGTCACATTCGTACCAAATTGTATTCTTTGCCCCTTTCAAAGCTTCATTCTTTCTACGAAACATGTTTAGCATCATCAGTGACCGATTGGCATTCCCTGGAATATAAATTAACAGCAATCGTTTTAGATATATCAAACCATAGACTTTTCAAACCTGTCCGCGAATCAGCCAACGAACCTGATAACCGGACATTTCTCAAAATTCAATTCGCCAATAAAGGCTTGGACGCCATAAATCTCGCTAACATTCTACATAGCAAAACAGTAACATCAAACATTCCACCTTACTTCAAAGATCAATCTGTTCCACTTATTTCGTATTCCTACACTAAACCCATTGCAACTCCCATTTTCAATTTCAAACGGGTATTGCGTGATTTCAAAATTGACGACTTCAAAACCAAACCACGTGATTGCGCTTGCTCCACTTCCCCCTTCGATTACAGTCCGGCTGGACACGTGATAACCGGTGACCTAAATATTATAGACAATATCAAACTAAGAGAGGTTTTTCAAAAGGTCCCAAATTCCGTGAACCCCAGCATATCAACTGGAAGTACAACTTCAAAATTTTGATGGATGCAGTTGAGGACTATGCGAGGAAGTGGGCAAAGAAAGAGAAAGAAGATGTCGAGACGCTGTCCGACTGGATCAGGTCCATTAAGTCGTTAATTGTGGATCGTATTCGGCGTTTGAAAACATCAATGAAATCCAGAAATGACAGTATATTTGAAGATCCCCTCGTTAGGAAAACTATGAACAACCTCCATAAAAATTACGTCATTGTCCCTGCAGACAAAGCTTCTAACAACATACTGTTCGTGTGTAAGAAACACTATCCTGACTGTCTGGTTAAGGAGATGGGAATTGACAGTTCATCAGGAAACCCTACTTATACTCCCACTACACTATCAAGGGAGGAGATTATTGAAAATCACAACTCTGTTTTTGCATCCTTTGGCATCAAAGCGGATGATGATAACAATCAGCTCCCCTACATCTACTGGGTCCCTAAACTTCATAAGAACCCATACAAACAGA
>MJUU01013817.1:141695-156304 GCA_002080025.1 Modiolus philippinarum | reverse complement strand
AATATTTGAAATGTACTAATTTTCAATAATTTTCAATGTTAAACCTTCCACCAATGTAGCCTATTTCTGAAAGTTCAGCAACTTGGATTTTAATCAAAAAGGAAAATAAAGGTATTGTGCACACCTCTGATACAGGTACAAAATTAATGATCTGCATTATAAAAACTTCCTGTCTATTAAACTGTAGATTTGTTCTGGACAAATCGGGCACCCTATTGGTAACAATGACTAAGTTCAACAACTGGTGATTTTGGCATTAATTATCAAAAATCAAAATCAAAGTACCATGCACACCTTTGATATAAAAACAACAGATTTGCATAATAAAAACTTTCTGTCTTGAAAACTGTAGAAGATTTGATCTGGATAAATGGGGTACTCTGTTGGCAGACATTTGGAGTAAAATGACTAAGCTCAATAACTGATTTTTTTGCCATAAATTATCATAAATCAAAATCAAAGTACCTTGCACACCTTTGATATATATACAGTGTAGCTCAGGAGAGGTAGAGGATGAAATTCATTTCTTACTATGCTGTGCTAAATATAGTAACGACAGACAGCAACTATTTAACACAATATCACAATCATGTATTAATTTCCCTAAATTAACTTTAAGTGAAAAATTTGTTTGGTTACTCAACTGTGAAAGCACAGTCATACTTAGGGATTTATGTAAATTTATTCAAAAACACTTTAAGTAATAACTTTATTGTGGTGCTACATTATACTTGCTCATCTCATCAGACACGAGGAGGAATATGGCCTGCTGTGAACTGCAGCAGGTTGCATGAGCTAGAGCATCGTCCCTTGGTGTCTCCTGCAGTTAAGCAAATATGCTAAACTTATTTTTTTTCTTATTTTTCTCATTCATTTCATAGAGTAGAGTAGAGTAGACATTTAATATGGAACTCTGGATTTTTTCCCTCCCGTCTGCTCCAGCGAGATCCATCAATTACGGGGCTAAATGGGTAGGGAGAGGAAATTTACCAGCCAATCTCCAGTCTTGTACACTCTTCCGAGGAAGTAATATTTCGGCAGCTGTTTTCCAATTTTTAGATAATAGTTGCACTGACAAGATATAAATTCATCGAAATGGGGCCTTTTATGCAACAGTGAAATTCAAATGAAGTGTTGCGTGTCACTCAAATTGTAGTGGTCAAATTCCTCAGTGGAAAGATGTTCTCGATAATATCACATCCTAAGACTTTAACTCAGTTGATCTATGACTTCAGACGCATATAATTTATTTTTCGAGAGTGAGGCAGTGCAACCAAGGCAAAGATTTGAGGGGTTAAGATTGAATGTGGTAATTAATTGCAATACAGCAAAAGACACCAGGGGACGGTTCTTAAGAATCATTTTGATTTACCCCGTGTCTGATCCAGGAATGCAAGTAATTACCTGTGTCATACATACATAAACATAAACATATGCATATATCTGTAACCAAAAAAGAAAAAGAAAAAAAATAAGAAAAAATAAGAAAAAAAATAAGTTTAGCATATTTGCTTAACTGCAGGAGACACCAAGGGACGATGCTCTAGGACATGCAACCTGCTGCAGTTCACAACAGGCCATATTTCTCCTCGTGTGTGATGCAGATGAGCAAGTATAATGTAGCACCACAATAAAGTTATTACTTACAGTGTTTTTGAATAAATTTACAGTATGACTGTGCTTTCACAGTTGAGTAACCAAACAAAATTTTCACTTAAAGTTAATTTAGGGAATTGTGATATTGTGTTAAATAGTTGCTGTCTGTCGTTACTATATTTAGCACAGCATAGAAAGAAATGAAATTTCATCCTCTACACTGTATATATATCAAAGGTGTGCAAGGTACTTTGATTTTGATTTATGATAATTTATGCCAAAAAAATCAGTTATTGAGCTTAGTCATTTTACTCCAAATGTCTGCCAACAGAGTACCCCATTTATCCAGATCAAATCTTCTACAGTTTTCAAGACAGAAAGTTTTTATTATGCAAATCTGTTGTTTTTATATCAAAGGTGTGCATGGTACTTTGATTTTGATTTTTGAAAATTAATGCCAAAATCACCAGTTGTTGAACTTAGTCATTGTTACCAATAGGGTGCCCGATTTGTCCAGAACAAATCTACAGTTTAATAGACAGGAAGTTTTTATAATGCAGATCATTTGTACCCGTATCAGAGGTGTGCACAATACCTTTATTTTCCTTTTTGATTAAAATCCAAGTTGCTGAACTTTCAGAAATAGGCTACTTTGGTGGAAGGTTTAACATTGAAAATTATTGAAAATTAGTACATTTCAAATATTTAAGGTCAACCTATGTGTAAGATGTACTGTCCTTTCAAAAGAAACCCCGGTTTGCTGTCACAATACATCGGCAAACGAATACCGAAGCAAGAATGAGGAAAGGGGAAATTTTAAAATCATAAATCCAAAATCACGGCAAGTCACAGCAACACAAATTGAGACAGTATGACAAAGACAAGACAAATATGAACAAGAACACCACAAAACTAAAGCACTAGCAGTGTGAACCCCTATAAAAACTGAGGTATCAGCAGGTGCTCCGGAAGTGTAAGCATGATCTGCTCCACGCGTGGCACCCGTCACAGCTTTCCTTTTGTTTTAATTTCCACGGGATATGAATAAAAAACTTCACAGAGCTACGTCCATTGTTGTTATCTGTTCATAATTGTCTAAATATATATTTTTTTAATGCTGTGTTTTTTGTAGGCCTTTATTTGCTACATTTTGGCAATTTACGTCTGAGATATATGCGTTTAAATTCCCCCCCCCAAACAAGGGAGTTCTAACAATATAACCCAACGGTTTTATCCAGTTTCAAAGATTATGCATTTATTAACTAAACTCAATAGTTTAACAAGTATTCACTTGGCTTATATAACACGATTTTCGACAACATTTGAGCATATCTTGAAAATGCCCAACATATTAACCGAATTCACTGCTAAATGGCCCTACTTCTTTCGACGTATGGTAAGTTGTGGCAAAGGAAAAAAGTCAAGGCAAATATATCTCTCGCCTTAATATAAATATTGTTTTTCTATACATGATGAATCTAATAAAGGGTTAGGAAAATGAATGTTTTTAGTATATTGTGACATGCATAGAAATCAAATTTATGTGAAAAAAATCAAAGGAAGGGTTAAATGACAGGTGTCAGACGGACACATACCCATATAGGTTTAACATCAGACCAATTTTACAGCTGCTGAGTCGTGAAAGTGTAAAATTCAGCAAATTGGGGTTAGAGGATTAAATGTCCGGTGTGAAGACTGTCATGTACCATAGGATAAAGTGGCAGCTGTCAGACTGACATGTACTTACCTGAATTTAACAATAACTATAGTGAGTCCAGGTTTTACAGTTGCTGAGAAATGCACTTGAATGTAAAAAAAATTAAATTGAAATAAAAGTCACTGTAGCATAAAATTAAGGTAAAAGTTACTTGTCCTTAATTGAAAGTTTTACTTTTTTTAAGTTGTCCGTATTAGTCTAATTTAACAGCTCAGTAGTCCAGTATTTCAATGCTGGTCCGAAAACCGATTTTTTTTAAACTTACATTATCTAAATAAGAAAATTTTTGTTTAAAACTAAGGAGTATCTCCCTCAGGTAAAGCTCTGCCTTAGCGCCCTATTTAGATCATTTTGATTATTTGTTCTCTGTCAGCCTTTGTACTCCTTTCGATTTCTGGATTTCCAAGTTGTTTTTATTTTATCTGCACAGATGAGACATATATTGTTGAAATGGCCATATGCGGAAAGTAAATTCACAGTAACTTCGATATTTTGTGATATGTTACCACTTCTTTTCGTTTCTTTGTTTTGTGCTTGCACTTCTATTTGTCCTGTAAAACGCATTGGATTCAAAGCGGGTGTTATTGACGATCGAGAGTACCTAGATGAGCGAATATGAAAGCCATATTAAAATTTAATTAAAACTTCCCTTTCGAAAATCATTAAATAATTTTCAACTTCCGATTTCATTGACATGGTTTTGTAGAATTTAAAGCTAAATCCATTTTTGTTTCAATTTCCCTTTTTGATTTATCATTAACAAATATGATACTGTACAACTATGAAAAACATAATTGTACTCTAGAAGCATGCACATAATTATTTGGACTATTCTCTTAAGTTTGCAGTGAGAATAAGTTCAATAAACAATGAAACAATATGTAGAAAATGTATATGGGACAAAATCCCTATAAATACATGGTAAGATTGAGCAAATGAAACAATTCTTTCATTGTTGTTCTTCATCTTGAAGTCACCATGAGGCCTTCGACAAAGAGCAAACACTCTTAAATCATAGTAAGTTCAAGACGGCCCCTAAAGTCGGTCTCACTTCCTTTAGATAATGGAAATCTCACGATTTCAGCTTTATTTTTACACTAATCTTTACCATATTTGGTATGCATACCAAGAATGATCATACATAACTGAAAAACTTCGAATTCGCCGTTTACGACATGCACAAAAGTCTGCAGTCATGTGCATTTTCACAATTTTTTTTCATACAAGTGAAAATTTCTAAGTGTTGGATTATTCTATTTTAAGGGCGACCAAGTAACTTGATGAATTAGATGACCCGAGTTGACCTACCTACCTAAGCAAGGTGTACTCGTTCGGGTTAACATTTGTTATCCACGGACTTTTTGTTTGTAAACACCGAATAGAAATTAGCAGTACATTAACAATTTATTTCAAATATTTCTTTTGAGTTTAATGCATGCATATTTCAATTACATGTTTAAGTATTTTGTTGAATTATGTCATTTACGGGTATGTTTTTTCTTAAATCAAAAGGGGGTCCAAGCACATGGTAAAAGCCAAAGTGAGACTTGTTTATCATATATTTAGAATGGTCCAGTCTAGTCGATAATTGTGCGCGGAAAATATCACCCATTTAAAAGCATGGAGCATTTTCAAAAAGTGTTTTTTCTTTCAACATGTATTGGAAATCACCAAATTAAAAGTGTTTCCAGAAGTGTATAATATTTCTACACAACCATGCAAAATCCGGTGCCGAAATATGCAATATTAAAGTCAGCATAAGAGAATTTCCATTATCTAAAGGAAGTGAAACAGACTTTAGCACCAGTTTGAGCGGATGTTGAACAACGCTACATCCATGTATCCACTGTTTTACTTCTTTTTTGTCATGGATGCGGGTTGTCAACAAGCATAACATATCGGACAGAGTATTTTTACAAACACTGTCATCCGCTGCCCGACAAAGGGACCAATAGACAATACAACATATAAATGATCACATGGTACTCATCGAGTTGATTTTGAGAAAACTTGGCAAGTAAAATCTGGAGACACTTATACTATAAGAAAAAAACCATTACAAATTGCAAATACTTGCTTGGACCCCATCGATCCACTTCTCGAATAATTTGTCTATGTATGTTCATAAGCAAAAGTAAGTTAAGTATTTTTTATAACTAGATCTGAAAATTACAGTATATCCTGTCCACAAACAACCTTTGTTATTATCCTTTTTAAAAATCATTGTTGTTTAAAATAGAATTTGTATTATTAACCTTAAACTAATTAAAACACTATTAACTTTGTCATAATTCTATGTACATAAATTAATGCATGCTTTATTCAATTGTTAATAGTATTGCAGAATGTCATTTATATACCAATAAAACATTACAAAATTTTTTAAAAAATCTGGAGATGCCTCTATAAGTACATGGTAAAAACAAGCAATGCAACAACGCTTTTACGGTACTTCTTCATCTTGGAATCACTAAGACGCCTTTAACAATGAACTTTGCTCATTAGTCATAGTAAGTATAAGACAGCCCTAGGACCGGTTTGAGCGACATTTTCTCAGAAATCCAATTGGCATGTTATCATCATTCAAGTGTAACTCTTTGAGATATTTTAAACTTTCCTGCATTTCAAATGTACTGTTGCTCGGTATTGTGCAGGTAACATTTTACAGGATGCGAAATCTTAAATGGGCAAGAAATGGAAAATTATAGAACAGTAATTTAACATGAAAAACTTTGCAACTAGTTGAAAAGCATATCGGTGGTAAAAGTTTGGACAAGAAATGGAAAATTATAGAACAGTAATTTAACATGAAAAACTTTGCAACTAGTTGAATACCATATCGGTGGTAAAAGTTTGGGCAAGAAATGGAAAATTATAGAACAGTAATTTAACATGAAAAACTTTGCAACTAGTTGAATGCCATATCGGTGGTAAAAGTTTGGGCAAGAAATGGAAAATTATAGAACAGTAGTTTAACATGAAAAACTTTGCAGCTAGTTGAATACCATATCGGTGGTAAAAGTTTGGACAAGAAATGGAAAATTATAGAACAGTAACTTAACATGAAAAACTTTGCAACTAGTTGAATACCATATCGGTGGTTAAAGTTTGGGCAAGAAATGGAAAATTATAGAACAGTAACTTAACGTGAAAAATTTTGCAACTAGTTGAATACCATATCGGTGGTAAAAGTTTTGGTATTATTCTTATATACCGGTAAGTTGCTTTTCAACAACTCATGTCTCCTTAGCGAAGATCAAATGAAAATATTAGGAGGAATAACTAACAAAACCGAAGTTACTGTAAATTTTGTTTCTGTATATGAGCATTTCGACAGCTTATGTCTCTTCAATGCATCAGATGGAATCAAAACAGTTGAAAGTCCATAAACCGAAATACATGTACGTGTAAAAACTGATAGAGAAAATTAACCAATAAGATCTAAATATGAAAGCCAAAATCAGAAAAAACAGAGCTATGCAAGCGGGGAAGAGGAAAAATGTATGAAGTTTTCATAAAGAACATTCAAATAGAAAGTCAAAGTCAGTTAAGCTTTGCACGAAGAAGATGCTATTTATTACCTACTTATTTTTCAAGATATAGATATAATTTACAAAATCATAAATAAAATCAGTACCGGGCAACTGGTCTGATAATTACTCTGAGGGCAAATCAGTCAACCATAAGACGTATCGATGCAGTGATATTTAATCAGTGAAGTCACTGTAATTTCCATTACTGCAGATGATCATTTCTACATCAAAATTCACAGTAACTTCGGTATTTAGTTATTCTACAACTAATTATTTCACGAAAGGATATGGAGTAAATGAACATGAGAACATAACACATATGTTAACTCCAAATGCAATAATTTTAATGAGCTGTATGGCCATTTCGGAAATTAATTCCTCATCAGCAGCACTAGAACCTAAATATAGAAAATCCATTATTTCAAAAAATGTTTAAAATGCACAAAACCAAACGAAATCCGAATAATCAGTGAAGGGGTTTACAGGGGGTACACTTCTCCTTTCTCCCACCCCTTCTCTCTCTTCTCCCACCCCTGTCTCCTTTCTCCCGCCCCTTCTCTCCCTTCTCCCGCCCCATGTCTCCTTTCTCCCGCCCACTCTCCTTTCTCCCGCCCCCTTTGTCTTGTTTCCCGGGTTTAATTAATAATGAAACATAAAAAAACCTACGATTATTATTTCATTTTACTGCAAATTGAGCGAATGTCTTGATTTTTCTGATAGTTTCGACACCATTTTGTCCTTTTACTAGTTTTATAATGCTGCTGATGGAAGGCCATACTCCTTGAAACGCGTGTGTATGCCAAAACTAAAACGACAGAGTTAAGAATTTTCTGCTATGCAAGTATCAATCTTTATGTTAGAAATGATTAATCCTAAGTTTATGCCATAGCCAGGAACAAGTGAAAGCCGATACTTAAGAAAAATGCTATATCTATAGTCTAATATGTAAACACGTCAGTCGCAAGTTGCAAGACTGTAACTTTACTAGTCAGCCAACTCGTGATGACGACCATAGAATTAACGGAATATTAGTTTCATAAATGTTTCCTCGATCATATTCCTGGAGGATTATTTTCTTGTTAGTACTGAAGTCCCCATATTTGGAATGATGTTTTAACATACCGTATCAGATGAGAAACATTATATATAGTATCTACATGGACAGAAGGAATGTTACTACCAATGAATGGAAAATAAACGATAGGAAAACTGAAATCATTACATTTGTCGTTAATTCTAGTTTTAGTCGACCAATTTCATTAATTTCGAGAAATAATTCTTAACTTAAAGCGGACTTTATAGTTTCTCCAGTGTCCTTATTTTTGAGTTTTAGTTTAATATTATTTTATTGCATAAATATAGCAAAAGGATTAGACAACAGATATAAAAACTTACAAATAGTCCTCTCCTTAAACATATATACAAAGCAGCAAAGCACACTACACCACAATATTATCAGATTTTTTTTATAAAACAATAAGGAATAGAAAAATCAATAATAATAATACATAATAGCATACATGGGACATTTTCAAAAAATGTCCATTTTTGCCCACTGAAAAAACACAAAAATAAACTTCTTTGACCCAGCAATTAAATAGTAGCTGTGGATACCTTAATATCAGTAGACACTTAATTAAGAATATGCGATCTTAAACATAAACCTAAGTGTATAGAAAGGACATCCAAAGTAAGCAGGTTACACCAAAATGTCCACTTCGCATCGTTTCAATTTCCTCTTTCAAAAATGAGAAAAATGTTTTTATAACGATATTTTTGTAGTATCTGGAACCACAGATAATTCAGTACTAGATAACAATAAGATTCATCAACAAAATCACCAGTAAAGCACCACAAGCATACTTTTTACGTTTGTGACAGAAAATTATAAAAAAAATGCAATTTCAGTTGTCAAATTCAAACGGAAAAACCATGCAATAGGAAATATCATTTAAGCATCTAAATTATTCATCTTGTACCTTCAGCATTGTATCAAGCAGATAAAATTTCTGTACAGATTTTCTTATAAAAATTGAAAAATGTACGAAAATGTCCACTTTGCAACGGTCCACTTCGCAACGATTTTGTCCACTTCGCAACATTTTCGGGGAGTGAATGACGCCGTTACGTAGTGGACATCATCACACATTTAGCTGTCAAATGCGGATAAGACCTACTATTCTTCTTCTTGTTTTTATATTAATTGCCAGCAAGCATGCATCAGATTTCTTGCAATTTATTCTTATAAAATTTTGTGGTAGAGGTCCAGCAGTATGTCCGATACACTAAGAGGTTTTGTCCACTTCGCAACGTCCTTATAGCTTTGCGAAGTGGACCGTTGCACAGTGGACATATTTACATGTAACTGGCGATTTCTTCTTTGTCATATGTCCTAGAACCACATTTCAACAAATACCGTACAATGGAAAAGGTTAGTTAAGATTATTATGAATTTCATGATTTCCTAATGGACGTCTCTTAGAAATATTGACCGTTGCGAAGTGGACAAGAAAAAAAAATACGGTGTCAACTGTGCCAACAAATTCAATCACCTAAGAGTAATGGGTTGTAACATATCTGTTCTCTGCTAGTTTACAGATAGAATAGTAGATGACGAACGTTTCTACAGCAAAAAAATGTTATCTAATTCACAAAACGAGCGCTCTGTTGACTATTTAGCGTTGGCGTTGCGAAGTGGACATTTTTCTATGGACGCCCTTTAAAAACTGATTTGAGAAAATTTGTTACAACTACTCCCCATGAATGAACTCTTTTTTAATTGTTTGAATGTATTTCTAATAGATAACAGTTCAAAAATGGCAAACAAAATCAAGCAACTTATACAAAAATGGGATGTTTGCAGATATTTGTCAGTGTGGGACAGACGTTTTTTTGTTGTTTTGAGGCACTTCAGTCCAAAATATTCACAGATATCCTATTCAAAAATAAATAAAATATTATGTCAATGGTCTAGCAGAAGCTATATTTACCAACAGCGAAAAAGAAAATAGAAAAATGTTAAAATTCAAAGAAAAACATTTACTGGACAGAAAAATGGACTTTTTTTGAAAAAGTCCCACATACATTAATTTCAGTAAAAGATGGATAATAAAATAAGACAAATTAACTTCTTTATATATCTATTCAACTTTGACTTAATAAAAGAAAGAGGAAGGATATTGGATATTGGCATATCATTGGAATCTTTTAGTTTGTTTTATATAAGTACGTACTAATTCAAATATAATTGAGTTTGTTTTGTCATCAGAATCATCATTTACAAATAATAAAATTTCTATATCAAGTGTCATATTAATATTACTCAATTTTCTGGTTAATTTTGAGATGGTTGGGATACACAACTCAGATTGAAGTACTCATTGAAATATGAATTATTGAATGAAAAAATATCTTCAATGTATGGAAAAGTGAAATTAAACAACCTAACAATGGACTTTTTCTTATCTACTGTAGGTTTTATACAAAGTCAGATTTCGTTAAAATGCAGAAACAGATTGGTAAGCAGGGTTGCACAGAAAGCTACATAACAAATGCATATAAACTACTTATAAAAACAAAATGCCGCCGAGAGATACAAGGTAATGTGGGTTGTTAAAAAAGGACGAATATAAAATCTATTTTATTTATACCTCAGTATGTATTTTCTATATAAACAAGACAATACAAAAAATTAAAGCACTGACAGTGTGAACTCCAATAAAAACCGAGAGTGACATCAGGTGGGTAAGCATGTCCTGCTCTGTATACAGCACCCGTCACACTGTCAGTTGGTCAATCCAGGGTTAAGTCAAAACCGGTAATGTCAAATCCGAGAAGACGTGAATCTAGCTGAAAATGTCAGTTTTCATTTGTGACATTGACATTTCATATCTATCTATGATGTCGTGGTAACGGCCATAGAATTTCTGAAGAATTTCTGAAGGGGCAAAACTAACAATAGCAGAACATATCCCTGACTCAGCAGTTTTTGTGATAGTGTAGATCAGTGTAGTATTTTCTATAGAAAGCATTCGCAGAATGCATTGCAGTGTCATCCCAAAAGCATCAGGCATAATAATAATGGTTGATGTGGGACATATCAGTAAGTAAAATGTACCTCAACTATCTTACATATCAGGAATATGACGCTAGAGGTATCACATAAACGTCATCACTTTGTGAGGGAGCTGACAGGAAAACAAACAAAATTTAAAAAAAAATAAATTCAAATTCACTACAGATTACCGTACTACCTTAATATACAATTAAACTTAAAACTGGTAGATTATGCTATAACATTTTTTAAACATTATCCTAGTATTATACTTCTAACAAAAGTGTTCAAAGTAAAGAAAATTATTGAAGTGAAAAATCAATATACTGTGTAAAGAAATGATTGTCATATTGTAATTTAATGACAGAAAATTTGTACGTTTACAATTTTTGACAAAAGAACCATTCACTGTACATTGTCTTCCACGTGTTGTCTTCATTCAAAAATATGACATCATAACCTTGCATGTGATTAAGATACCAATATCTAGTCAAGCTAAAATGTTGTATTAAAGATCTTAGCAAAATGGCGTACTCTCAAATGTCTTCTGGGTCTATCAGAAAAGGACAGATTGCTTTAGTCTGCCAACTTTGTGAAAACGAACACAAAATGAAATGGAAGTGCTTAGACTGTAGATTAATGATATGCCAAAGATGCCGAGATAAAGTTCATCCGAAGTTTGAATTTTGGCTCTAAATTTAGATCACTTTGGTTATTTGTTCTCTATCAGTTTTTAAACATCTTTGAGTTTATGGTCTTCCAACCGTTTAGATTTTATCTGCACTGATGAGACATAAGTTGTCGAAATGCGCATATGCAGAAAGAAAATTCACAATGACTTCGGTATTTAGTTATTTTCCATCTGCCAAGGACCATTCAATTATAGATATTAAGGATATCAGTCAACACCAGAATAAAAGCATTAGCAAAGCAAAAGATAAAACTGCTCATAAAAAAACTTCGGGTAGTGTAAAAAAACATTCCAGTAAACTCCTCACTTCACATGATGAGAAGTTGGCTGATTTATCGAGATATGAAAGGAGAGTGAAGGAAAACAAAACAAATTCAGAGAACCAAGCAAATATGAAGGCGTTATTTTGGATGATGAAAGTATTATTTATGATGATGATTTTTTTTATTAATATAATACAAGTATTTGATTGTTTACTGCAGTTTGTTCCTGATATGAATCAATCATTTCAAATTTAGATTGGAAACCTTCTAAACAACACAGATCTCCATGGTATACTAAAGATTTCATCAAAATTGAAGTTTACTACAAAAATCATTTGCATGCAAAGATGGTTTTCAACTGATAAATACTATAGGGTCAAAAGAAAGTAAACGTATGTAATTTTGGTCCTTAAGATAATTTTACACTTGGATATTCTTTATACGACACTTCTTACTTAAGTATTTAATAGACTCTTCCAAGCCTAAACTGTCATACCATTTGGTAACGGTTCGTATAATAAAAATCCATCAAAGATAGTGGTATAATTATGTAAAATGTAAAGGACTGTTTTTTTGTTTTTTTTTNCCAATTATAATTTCATATATCTAAAGGCCTATAAACATCTTATGCAAATTGAAGGAAAACTCTAGAGAGATCTGTTTCCCGCCAAAATTTTGACGTCTTATATCTCAAAAATTCCTACATGGATTTTCAAAATTTTTTGCTCAAGTTGTTCCATTAAATGTGCTCTTCAAGACAAAATGTCAGAATTTTAATTCTAATTACAAAACTTTTGAGACTCGTACTCCCTAAAGTATTTAATAGACTCTTCCAGGCATAAACTGTCATACCATTTGGTAACGGTTCGTATAATAAAAATCCATCAAAGATAGTGGTATAATTATGTAAAATGTAAAGGACTGTTTTTTAGTTTTTTTTTGTCTTTTTTTTTTGTTTTTTTTTGTTTTGTTTATATATATATATCCCCGCCTCAGAGAGATGGGAGATATATTGTTTTTACTCGTGGATTATGTAGCCAAATTTTGTTACGCTCGTTTTCAAAAACCACTGCACTCACGATGTCCCAATTTTAAGGCTATATCAAAATTCAATTGGTCTGGGTCCACGTACTTTTTATGTGTTAATTAGTCAAACTGTTTATGAGATATTAACTGATAAAATTATCACTAAAATATACCTTAAAATATTGTATAGGTTAGAAATAATGCATTTTGGCATTATTATAGATGTGGATGGTTTCATCATGAAAATAAAGAAAACAAAACTGTCTAGATAGATGCACGCGCACAATAGTCATTACCTATGTTGGCTATGAATCGAGAATCATAATGGTATTCTGGTCAGTGACCACAAAGTCAAATAATGATGTAAAACCAAGTAAATCAATGAGAAATAAATGTCAGCTTTCATCCATTTTATGTGTAGTTAATTTCTTCGTAGACCAAGTCATATCGCTCTCCTCGAGCATTTTATATAATCTTTATTGCAAAATTACACCCCTTGGGGTCAAAGCAATACAAAATATATATACAACATACAATGAATAATTAGATAAAATATAGATGACTCTCTGTCCGGCGTGGGCCCTATATCAATTCAACAGATTGTTTCAGAAAGGTACATACTACCGGTAAAAGGGTTGAGTTTGGATTTAGAATGAAATTTAATTTTGAAACTGGTTGAAATTTTTAAAATTTGGGAAGTTTTGATTGATAAGTTCAAATAAATTTGTCCTATTTTGTTCATTAATTTTACAACTTAAAAGGAAATGGTTTTCATCCACAATAACTTTACATGTCTTGCAAAGTCTCTGTTGACGGGGAATATTTTTATAACGACCAGTTTCTATCTGTAAATTATGGTCGCTTAAACGAAATTTTGTTAATATTCAGTGTCTACTTTTAAAACATGGCAATTCAGATAAATATTTTTCTAGACCAATACTTAATTTAAGTTTACTATATAAGAATAATTTTGATTCATCAGTAAACGTAGATAGTTTATTTTTCAGTTTATTTACATATTGTTCTGTAACAGTCTTTTTAACTGACTATTTATTGGATATTTTTAACAGGGTTCTCCATAGGTGGTTATAGCCGGCTTCCCCGACCAGCTATATTTTAAAGCCGACCAGCTATCACATTTGAAAGCCGGTCGGCAAAATCGGATATTTTACAGATCCTTATTCATCTGTTCATATGCACGTGTTCATATGGTACCTAATATTTCATAAAATGATTACAGGTAATTTGTCAATGAAAGATTAATTACAGGTAATTAACATAGTGTATATGGTGTAAGATCATAGCCTCCAGGAACAGTGTCTTAATTGACCTCAATTATTTCCGGTTGTCAACAGTTTGTTTGGGCGAAGGACATTTGCGCAAATGTGAAGTGGACAGTTGCGCAAACGAAAAGTGGACGTTTGCGCAAACGATTTTTAGTTACCTTTTCTGTCATTTTAAAACAAGTTTACCTATTTAAGATACATTAATGATCAGCCTGTTATTCCTAGAATTGAAAGGGAAAAAGTTCAGTCTTTTGCATGGAAACCTGTCTCAAATACAGCAATGATGAAATATCACGACTCAACTTCATTAATAGATAATTACAACCATGGGTCACAAGTTCAAAGCTTAGTAGTCTGGAAAATAGATTTTTAAACTGTAAATAGTGCTAGTTATATGTTTTAAAATTAGTGCTTTATATATTATAGGACCATTTGTGCACGGG